>VZRF01008265.1:163166-317070 GCA_013396875.1 Vireo altiloquus | reverse complement strand
GGGGGACGGCGGCCGGGTCCCGCCGTGGGGCTGAACCGAGCGCTCCCCTCCGCCCTCCGAGCCTAAGGCCACCGCAGCTCCTGGTCTCGGGCACAGCTTAGCGAACACCCGCCCTTGCAGCAGCGCGGTGTCAGCCAGAGGGGAAGGGTTCTCCAGCATCGTCACCATCATTGCTGTCAGCACTATCAAGGGAACCGTCTTGCCTCAAAAAATAGTGGCACTGTGATGCCCTTTTCATCCTGTTTTGGCATAAAATAACTTCGGGAGCGTTTATGCAATGGAAATGCCCTTTGCACTGAGTGGGTGTGAAATCCTCCCCAGCATGATGTTGGGAGAAAGGGAAACAAGAGGAGAAGGTGCCGTGGGGCAGGGGAGCCGTACCTCTGTTTTAACACACCCTGCAAATAACAGAGATGTGCCAAAAGCAGTGTCTGTGTATTTACCTCATCTCCTGCCGACTGGGCAAACAGTGACCTCAAATCGGTTTCCCAGAAACTTGGGTTATGTTCTACCAAAGCTGACCTCTGGATAACAGTAGCCCCTATCTACATGAGGTTTCCTCTGATGGAGCACAGACTTTGGTGGTCCTAAGTTGTGACCTCACTTGCTTTGAGCTGGAATACCCAGCCATATCATGCTCCGTATCATACACCTCATGCCATGAGGTATTAATGTAACACTGGTGTTACAGCAGCTTCTGTCCTGAAAGCTCCCAAATGTGTAACTGGTCCCTCACAAAAGTGATGGTGAATTACTGTATTGGAAGGTGGGTAAGTCATTGTTCACAAGGACTCCAGATGCCTGATTTCAAAGCAAAGACATCTAGCTAATTGAACTTTACGTAGATAGTAATTGTAGCTAATTACAGAAGGAGAGCTTTACTGCCTGGACCCTGAGACCTGGCATGGATGCATTTGTATGTTGCATTAAATACACTGCAAGTATTGTTGGTGATGACCATGGTGCTAACAGGGCCCTCCTGTGCTGGAGTTGCATAAGCTAGGATAGCAGAACAGGAAGATATGCTCAGGCTTTAGTGGGGTGAGTAATTTCAAAGTGCTGTGAAGTTGAGGGGACCCTGAATCTCCTCCAAATCAAATGAACAAATGAAACATTAGGAGTCTGGTAAAGGAGAATCTCTGTGTAGAAACAAGATCCCCCGTCTCTTTAGCTCTCTCTGAGTTTTTCCTGTGAGCTGTGTTTTCTGCAAACTGCAATGTACCAGCAGTCTTAAGACAGTTGCCAAGTTTGGAAACACACAACTTCAGATCACAAAGTACTCTAAAAGTAATTTAACAGAGTCTTGAGAGGAGAAACTGTGGGTGGTGGTTGCTCTTGCCAAGGGTCTCTTTTATTCATTCCCCACCCAGAAGGCAGGAATCCAGCAAAGACTTTCTTCAGTTCCTTCTGAATTTGTAAAAAAACCCGAGAACTAAATCCCAAAAGATTCAGGATTGGCTAGTCTAGAGATGAGGAAAACTGAAAGAGAGAGAGGTCTTTGAATATGCAGCAGCTTCCTGCTGAAGGAAAGGAAAGGCCTGTGGTCTATATCCCATGAAGCAGGACAGCAGGTGGAGGACTGAAAATGGAAAGAGAAACTGTGAGGGAAAAAGTGCCCTGCACTGGAGTTGCACCAAGTAGAAAAAACTTTTGCTTGCTTTGAAGTTGCATCCCTCACATACTGCAGGCCCTCCATATTCCAGGCCACTCTTAGTACGGCCGGTTAGTAATCTGGGCCATCTGGCTGTGTAGTGAGGCTGTCTGAGCTAGATAAACTGACACATTTTGGAAAAGCCTCTATATATGCTGCAGGCTTGTGACTAGTGTCCTTTTGAATTACTCTCATTCCAGCCCATGAAGTGTTTCCCTGGGAATGCTGTCGGGATATCATCATCCCTTGCTGGCTGCTGGCTGAGTTCCTGCTGTGCTTTTGGCTCAGGGTGGCCTGCAGCCTGCCTGGGAAAAGCTGATGGAAATAGGGAAGGGAAAAGCCCTAAGCAGGCAGCAGTGCAACTTCAGGCAGGATCGCCCTGAGCCACCCTGGGGTGCTTGGCGTGTTTGGCTGTGCCAGGATGCCAGTGGGCAAGGGGGCAGCTGTAGCCCTCCTGTGCTGTTTGTGGGCTGGGAGCCAGCGACATTCCCTGTCAGTACTCCTGTACTGGGAGAGGGCTTGGGAGGGTTTAACGTGGCTCCTTTCCCTTGCTGTCCTCTGTCCTCCTTTTTACTGTTTTTCTTGTTTTCTTTTGGCCTTATGTTAACAACCTATGTCCAGGATACTGCACTGAGGCAATTTAAAATTCATATTTAAGTGATTATAAAAATGCAGGACTGACATACCATGCAGTGCTCAACTGTATCACATATTTTTCATATCACTGACTGATACTACTATTTAGTTTATGTTTTTGCCTCAAACTATAATATAAACATGGCAAGGTTTTGCTATGGGGCCTTTGCGTTCAGAATTTCCTGTGGCTGGAGCAACAGCCTCAACACATGCGTGTGATAGTCAGGCAAAGGAGTAAATACTTTAAGTGAAATGCTTTCTTCTGAGCAGAAAAAAAAATACTGCAGAACGCTAGCTCAACATTTTTACATAGAAATATGACATATTTTCTTGTGGCACTGTGGACCAGCATGGTCAAACACAGCAGTCCTGGTTGTGAGGTGTCTTTCATACAGATTTGCAAACAGCTTGGAATGGGGGAAATGGAGAAATGTTAACTTGTGTGTGCCTGTCTGTATCTGCTCGTCCAGTTAAGTATCAGTCAGAGGGGGAATTTTGTGGGCACTCATGAATGAAATAAGCACTGATGAAGGGTAATGCTTGGGGTGGGTACAAGGAGAGAAAAGGAGGGAACAGGGTAATTGCTGAAAACCTTACTACCAAGTCCTGCTTGTTGTAAGGAAGTGAGTACTCCCGCCTTGGAACAGTGCTATCGCTACCTTTGAATGTAGACTAAGAAATGAAGAAAGTGCACCTGCTGGTGGCCTGGTCGCCAAAAATAGGCGATGGGTTGCAGTAGAAGATCCCCGTCTCCTCATCTGAAACATTAGTCCTAACTGCAGGGTGCTGCTATATTAGGTGTCTGAGACCCAAAGAAAGTATAGTTATGTTATTTTATCATCTGAGCTGCAGTGGGTCATCAAAGCTTGTTGCTGAAGCTCATGAACAAAATGAAGTTTCTGAAGTTACTCAGTGTAGAAGAATCACTTAATCCTTGGACATGTATAACCCTTGCAGGGATTTGGAGCAGTGGCTGTTGTCAGTTCTGGGGTTTGCTTATTCAGTATTTTATGGCTGATTTGTTGCTGCAATATGGCAGACAACAAAACTGAAAACTAGGAATGTTACCGGTCTTAAAAGTGACTGCGTGCTGTTAACCCTGCTCTTTCCTCTTGCAGGAACAGACTCAATGCTTCACGGGAAGTAGCCCCAGTGAGCCTCCCGAACTGCCGGCTCATTAAAGGGATCGGTACGTGCTTAAAATAACTGAGTGTATTGCTTTTGTCCAGCCTTGTTTTGTAATGGCTTCTCAAAGCCAGCTTCCAAGCCTGATCCCAAAAACAAAGTGCTGATTTGACTTTCATTTGCTGCTTGGACTTGGAGAAAGGGAGAAACTGCAGGGAGAAAATGGTACTGAAAAACTAGTTTGCCTTCGGTATTTAGTTTCTTTTCATTTTCTTGCAATTGAGTACCTTGCAAAACACTTCTTCTTTGCTAAGGCACTTAGGAAATGATTTGGCTTCACCCCTACATGAGGGTGTGCTGGCTCTTCAGACAGGTTCCTACAGGCAGCTGTCAGCTGGTGACATCTTGGAGATGGGAAGTGCTGCAGGGGTGGAAGATTTAGGAGAGGGCCACAGGCACATGGTGAAGAAGTGGCTGCTAAATGCCAGCCAGGATGTCCCTCCTCTGTGCCACTTTTTGGGGATATTTAGGAGCCGGCTGGTGCCGCGCGGTGCTGGTGGCAGGCGGGAGCTCAGTGCAGTTGTGCAACGCAACTGTGCGGTTCCAAAGAGCAAGGGGTCATGTTTGTCATCTTAGTCTAGTTTGCAGAGAGGTTTAACAGAGAGGCTGAAATGTTGACTTTGTACTTTGGGCCATGTGTTTAGCACACAGCAATGTTTCTGTCTTGGTATTTTTTCTCTCCGTTTAGGATAACCAGTGTATAAAATGGATAGCTTTGAAATTGATTGCTTTTTTGTGTCTCCCTTTCTCCCAAATAATAGTTTTTAAACTTAATGCAGGCTTGATGGCTAAGGATTCTCTTCTCCTTAGCATTTTTGGAGATGTCTTAAACTATGTTGAAAGTTGTCTTGATTTTTCATGTGTAAAAGTCATTGGATGAGCTTTTACAGCCTTGCCTTTGGGCTTGCTGAGTCACTGGGTTAATGTCATAAATCTCTCTTCTTCCTTGTGTCAGGTTTCAAGCATCTTTGTAAAGTCAAATTGCTGCCATGAATGAGTATATGCAGAGTTCCTGTGCTTGAAAATAGGTACAGAAAAAATGGCATATAAAAAAAATTCCAGGTCTTCTAGATTAAGCTGCAATTTACTCATACAAGACTATGAATAGTGCTTATTTGATGGTGATTAAGATAAAATAATTTCTGAGTTCTTTCTTTAAGCATATCACTATTGCAATCTTTATAAGACCTTTTTGCAAGATGATTGTTCTGTTAAGGAAAGAAGGAAACCTGAAAAGACAAATAGAGTTGTGTTTCATTTCTAAACAGTATCTTGGTTTTTGTGCCTGACATTTACATGTAGATTACATGATTTCTGAGAACCTGTCTCTGCTTAGAGGCAGTGGATCAATTTACAGAGCTTCATTCCTCCTTCTTGCTGACTCCTCTAACACTGTCCTTCTGCACAGAGCTCTGCACCTTGCCTTGCCTTTGCTCTGCAGTTTGCTGCTCATTGGATACATAAAAATGTCAAAAATTAGTTTAGAAGTTGCAGTGGGGCAGAAAGAGAAGTAACAAAGGATTGTGCAAACTTAAAAGCTAGAATGTTCGCTCAAATGTCTTTTAAAACTCATTTGCTGTGACAAGGGGGCTTATATCACTCAGGGTGACCAAGGAGCCCTAAAGGTTAGATGCTGCCTAGGTAATGCTATTCAGACTTGGAGTTCTGCTGTACTCAGGTCTGTAAGGTTGCTGGTGTGGGTGACTTTGTGTAAGGATGTCTTTGTACATGGACATCTTGGCCTCCTGAGCCTTTTTCCTTTAAAATGCTAGGATAAAGCTGAATAAACAATCTGTATTTATTTTAATGTTTAAATCAGTTCTTCTGAACTCTTAAAAGAGACATAGGTCTGGAGAGACATAGAGACATAGAGCTGGATCAGCTATATCTGAGCAAAATAATCTTAAACTATCCATTCTGTACATAGAAGAACAGACCTCTGGTACACTCTATGAATTATAAGGGATGGATCTATAGTAAGTGAAGCCAATACAGAGTAAATGGAAGATTTCTCTAGTGGACCCTTTTCTTTCGGCACAGTTTCATCTTTTTTGTATATTTTTTAATCTATTCTGCTTTTCAAATATTGTGCAATATAAGCACAGATGCAAGCATTGAACAAACAAAGATTGCAGCTTGTCCTAAGCCTCATTCACAAATCTGTAGGAAAGGCTATATTTGTAGAATAAACACTAGCTTCTGAGTTTTATTGGTGTCTAATCATGTTACTGGTTTATAATAAACTAACCATATCTCCTGTACTAATTCCTGAAGCTCAAGAAGCTGCTATAGGAGTTGTTAGAAATACTTGCATCTTGGAAGAATTAGTGGGATATGGGCAAAATAGTGTCACACTTTTGGACATGAAATCCAGATGGGTTTTTTTTGTTAGATACACATGCAGAATACATTATACTAAGATAAAATAAAGACCAACAAAAAGCCAACCATTCTAGAGTAGGCAGCAGTTTTTCACAGTATCTTTTAATTTTTCTTAAATGCCCCCTCTTCAGATAATTCCATGGACAAGCTGGGCTCAGTGATAAAATTAAGCAACATGGTGGGTATAAGTGATGCCTAAGGAGTAAATTCCTAACTCTCCTGCCCCGCAGAGCGCCTGCAGCAGCAGCGCAGAGCCCTCCCAAAGCAAGGAGAGTCCCTGAGCTGCCCCGTGGCTGGCTGTGTGTGTGCAGCACCCCCTCGGTGCTGCTGGGTCAGCAGGGCTGTGCTGAATCTGCATTCCGCTGCTCTTCTGACACCACTCACTCGCTTCCGCACATTCCAGGACCTGGCTGTGGAGCGCCCAAAATGTGCTTGGCTGGGCAGTTTCTCTTGAAGCAGTCTGGTGCAGGGCTCTCAGTGTGCTCCTTCCACCGGAAACTTGTAGTTTTTAATTATCTGCTCCCAATTAGCCTGCTCATCCTTCTGCTTGGCAGCCTCGCTGATTCAGTAGCCATAAATGATTGTATCTGTTTATTCACTCACCAGTGTGCACTGCCAGTAAGAGCTGTCTGTCCAGCTCATGTCACCATGGCAATTGAGCCTCTCAGCATTTCTTTATGCTATTAGCCTCGCAGCAATCCTGGGAAGTGGAGAATTGCCACTAACCCCATTTTATAAATTAAGCCAGACTTGGAGAGACTGGGGCAAAGGAAAGGAGTTTGTGGCTTAAACCAGAGTGTAAGCTGAGCTGTGGATAAAAACTGCCCAAATTCAAAACTTTAATTGGAAAATACAGGCTCTAAGTGTCTCCGGACACATCAGTGCAGATGTTGCCTCCTGCCTGAGTTAGTCAAAATTCAGAACCAAACCCCAGAGGTAGGATAACAGCTGACTCCTCCCAAAATGCATCTTCAGACCTTTTGCTCTTAGGAAGGCATGGATTCTCTGCTTGTTGGTATCATGGGGTGGAGCAGGAGCTTGCTGAGGCTGAGGAGGAGCTGGCCCTGGCCAGAAGTGAGAACTTGTGCCACCACATCTTCCCAGATGAACTGGGGAGGAACTTTCCTGAATGGGTGAACTTGGGGTCCTGCTTCCTTTCCACAAAGGCTATCAGTGATCCCAGGTTAAATTACAGCCCAGCCAAATCAGTGCTTGGATAAATAGGAGTTACTTAAAAGCAAATAGCAAGCCCAGCTCAGAGTTGCAGGTGCTTCCTTGGAAGGAGGTGTTGAGGTGCAAGGGACTGTGTGACTCGTGCAGGCTCACACCTGTGGTTATGGCAAAGCAGGAGGGGGTGTGGAGACATGGGACAAACTGAGTGGAAAAGCCTTGTGTTGATGGCTCTGTTAAAGAAAACCTGCAGAAGAATTTTCTTTAAGCAAATGCTCCTGAGTGGTTTCCCTCATCATCTGGAAAGTGGCTTGTGAGGAATGCTGTTTTTGTTGGTGTTTTGGAGAAGCGAAGGGAGGCTTCTCAGGGGAACAGTGGAAATGTGAGAAGCCAAATGGTCTTCCGCATTGGACTGAAAGCTCTTTGGAGAGTGCTTGATGAAAGCCTAAAATTGCTCTAGTGTTCTTACTAAAGGGTTTTTATTTTATCTTCCTTTCTTAGCAGGGAAAAATATTACAGGAGCTACAGGAACTGGCAATATTGGAAGTGATTACCTGCAATTGGAAGTGAGGTCTAACTATAAAAGCCCTTAGCTGTTATAGATATGGTAGGTTCTCTGTCACTTGAGAGCTTTAACTAAATATTTGGCAATCCATCTTTGTGAAGTGTCCCAGCTCAATCAGGAGAGTTAGTGTGCACAGTTCCCACAGCTGCCTTATGCAAGTGTGAGGCCTGAGTCACGGGTATGGTCCTGCCCTGGAAATCACCATGTCCACACTAATTGCTTGCTGCAGAGTACATCCTCAGGAGCTGGTGATTCATCCCACACCTGGTGATTCTTCTCACAACATCTGGGGGCACATGGAGCTGGGTGGGAGACTGCCTGGCCACTACAGGGGCACCCCTGGGCCCCAAAGAAAGGTGAACCCCAGTACTGTTTCCTAACCCGACGTGCTGTCTTCTGCTACCAGTTTTAATGCAATGTGATCTTTTCCACTGAATTTCATTCTATGTGCAGTCATACCTGAAAGGGGCATTCATGAGAGCTGGAATTGTACTAAAAGGGAGTTTTTTTTCAATGGGAAATACTTAATGTCACTGGAAGTTCCCTGTTTATCTCTGTTTTGCAGAATTTGGTTCAGAAGACATTGATATACTTCCCAATGGACTGGCTTTCATCAGCTCTGTAAGTTCTCATGCCACCTCCCCATGCTGGGGCTTGCCTGCTTCCCTATCTACAGATAAATCTTCCCTCCTGTTGTGAAAACAACAGAAGTGGCTCTATTCTGCAAGGCTGACTGGCTCCTAAAGAACAGCCCAGCCTTGTGTTGGCTTAGCTGTCATTCCCCTCTGTTTGAGCAAGCGTGCTTCCTGACACAAGTGGCGTTGGTGGCTCTGACACAGGTATCCTATTGCACTGACTTACCTGGCCACATAACCTTGACTTTCTTCCATGCTGCTTCATTGAAATGTTGAAGTGTCAATCCTCTGCCATGTTAAGAAGATTTTAAAAAAACTGCCCAAATTTTATGTGCTGATTATGCTGCTTCTGACTTTTTTAGCCTTTAGGAGATCGGTTTTCAAGCTTTTCTTTGCAATTAGGATGGCTGGTGATTGTTTTCTAAAACAAAAGCTGATGTTCTCATCTGTGTGCTCCAGGGACACCCAGGGAATGATAACATTGCAAAATTTATGCCAGGAATTGTGAGCTGTTGCACTGCTGCTGTTCCTCATGGCTTCACCACGTGTGATGCAGTCAGAGGTGCTGGACTGCCAGTTTGTCCCCAGTGTGTCAGTTTGCAGACACCTGAGGTGTGGCTGCAGTGGGGGGCCATGGTGCCTCTCTGTGCCCCCCACACAGCCTGCTCCCTCTGCCAGCGAGAGCAGAGCCAGTCCCTCCACCTCAGGCTGAAGCAAAGGGACATCCTCACGCTTGCAGCTCCGATCAAGGCTCCAGCTTTTTCGGCCCTGTGATGCTCCTGTTTATTTTTTATCCAGGAGTTATTTTCTTATGTTTTCATTCTACAGGGTTTGAAATATCCAGGACTAAAGACTTGTGCTCCAGATAAGCCAGGTGAAATATTTCTGATGGATTTGAATGAAGACAATCCCAGAGCAGTGGAACTGAGAATCAGCCGAGGGTTTGATCTGGCATCGTTTAACCCTCATGGAATCAGCACCTATGTAGACAAAGGTAAAGAGCTCGAGGTAGTGGCAAATATCAGCCCAGAGAGCACAATCAGAAATCCCTTTGCAGCCTTGCATTGCATCCATAATGGTTGCTCTTGCTGGGAGACAAAAAGGTTTGGGGATTTTAATCTTTGTTTTGCTCTTTTCTAAATGTCAGCTGCTAAAGGAAACATGCTTGCACATAATTTCAGTCTGTCTGAAACAGAAAGATGCCCTGTATATTACAAGGAAAGAAAACTTAGTAAAAGTTAGACTTGAAAACCACAGAAAATTGATTTTTCCTGTTTGCATCTGTCTCACTCTGGGTTCAAGTGTTTTGAGGAGATACATCCCTCACTGACTAGTAGTGCCAGAATGGAAACCTCTGCGGCAAAACAGTAAATTATCAAATCTCTGTAAATTACCAAAACCTCTGTTACTTTTTGGCCAAGTCAGGTTCTCTTCTCCATGATATTTCTCCTAAATCAGGCTCTGATTACCAATAAAGTGTCTTTTTCCCTGGGGGAAAGTGGAGGTTTTAGCAGAGCAAATTGAAGTCTGCAAATGTAAAGAGAACAATTGCTGCAGCTTGACCTACATCCCCATACAGTCAACCTTTAAGGGAGGGTGATGGAAAAATCAGTGGTGGCTAACGTAGGGTCCTGCCAGAAGGGCTGCAGCCTTGCATAGAATACAGGAGAAGGGTGCTCCTTCCGCTCTCCCAGGAGATGTGGTGGACAAACCAAGAGCCTAAACCAAGAGGCCAAATTGCCTTGGCCACAAACCCTTCATCTAGGTTACTGGGGCTGTTTCACAGATTGCAAAATCTGGTGGCTTGGGTATAAGGATAAGGTGGTCATTTCTTCCTTCCTTGGAAGAAATAGCAAAAATCTAGTTAACACAGCAGTTCCCTGTAGAGCCAGCCCAGGAGAACAGTAGCTGGAGATCTGGATCGGGGTGCAGAGGCATCTTGCAGATCGTGGGTACTTGTCCCTCTGCCTCTGCAGAGCCGTGAGACCAATGCACCAAACTCAGCATGTGCTCTGTACTCGAGGCTGCCTCAGGGCTGGGGGTGCTCAGCCACACAAACTGTGCAGAGACTTCAGCTATTTCCATTTCTTTTTTGAGATGACACCGTGTACCTCTTTGTTGTGAACCATCCCCATGAGAAGACCACGGTAGAGTTGTTTAAGTTTGAAGAAGATGACAATTCTCTCCTACACCTGAAAACCATTGAACATGACCTTCTGACAAGGTATTGGACCCAAGTCTTCCCCCAGATCAGGCTGCATTGGTGAAATCCAGTGTAGGATGATTTTTGGGTTTAGGCTAATATTAATATGAGGTATTTCCTCTTTAACCAGCATCGCCGTTTCTCTTATTGATTACTTCTTATCTCTGTAATCAAAAGCACTGTTTCTCCAATCTCTTCACTAAATTTGATTTTTTAACAGTTCTGTCACTAAATTGGTCTTAAGTGCTGCTATGATTGGTGCCAGTGAATTATCATGGCATCCATTTCTCCTTCATTCATGTAACCCAGTCTCAGGTCATTGCAGATATGAAGCTCCACATATTTTATTCTCTGGATTTGCTACACTGTAAAAATAAACATACATATAGCTTTCTCTGTTTTTCTTTTTTTTTAATACAAAATTTTTTTGGTCTTTCCTACTGCAATATGATTGTAAGATAAACAGCCATATTGATAAAGTTGTCACTACACAACTTTTTCTCTGTTTTCTCTGTTTTTTTTTTACTTGAATGTCATGAAAAAGAAAATAATAATAATTTTTAAAAAATCATTTCCATGAACTTACAGACAGATAGCCAGGTCTCTAGCTGATGCCCTATGGTCCTGTTCAGGTCTCAGCACTGCACAGTCCTGGTTCATAGAAAATAGAAGTTAAAAGGATCTAAATAATTTGGTGACTACTAGAAGTACATCTATAGTTACAGCCTCTTTATGTATATTAGATGACCATGTCCTGGTTGGATTCTGGGCTGTCTTAAAATGCTCCTTCACACCGCTCATTTAACTTTTTTTTTTTTTTAATTTCTCCATCTCTTTATTTCTTTTTTAGTGTGAATGATATAGTAGCCATGGGACCAGACAGCTTCTACGCTACCAATGACCACTACTTCTCTGACTTCCTCTTGATGGTCTTTGAAATGTTCTTGGGTCTAACCTGGTCAAATGTTGTTTACTACAGTCCAAAAGAAGTTAAAGAAGTAGCAGCTGGGTTTTATTCAGCCAATGGAATTAACATTTCACCCGATAGAAAGTAAGTTTCTCCTTAAATTAGATTTTACATAATACACAGAAGTATCCAGAGATCCTAACTGTGTAGTGGTACCTCTTGGTCAGATGTCTAAACTGGTTCATGTAAGGGAAGGTGCTGCCTGTGCAACACAAGTGATACAGAATGTTTGTGGCACAGACGTTTTGTGTCTGGTGTTTAGCAGCAAGGTTTGCTTCATTGTATGCTACTTTATAGGCAATAAGGTCAGCAGTTGCTGCATTTTAACCAGCTGATATAGGAGTCTGTGTGTCTTGCTTGCAAGGATTAATGGGGCAGGGTTTCTGCAAGCAGGGAATGCTCTACAGTTCTACATCTGTATGTATGACTGGATCAACCAGTCCTGTGGTGTGGACAGGTGATCTTGGAAAAAAAAAAAAAGCATAATTGTGACTTTCTGGTTCCAAAGCTTATTTCAGTGTTGTAATGGAAGAACTGGCACAGTGTGAAGCTACACTGGCATCTCAGCAGGTTGGCTTCAGTGCCCTGTGGCCTACTTGCAATGTCTGCCGGTGTGTGGGCTTGCACAGGAGGAACTGTCTGGTTTTGTTGTCTGCTTACTCATGCACATTAAGTGGTGCTTTGATTTATTTTGAAGGTACATCTACATTGCAGATATATTGGATCACAGTATCTATGTCATGGAAAAACATGCTAACTGGAGTTTAACCCATGTGAAGGTAAGGGGCTGCTGTTCTCAAGAAAAGAGGCAAATGTGGATTTTGGACAGAATAGTTCCCATGAATGCTCGAGATTTCAGCATGACCATCTGTAAAGTTCTGATCTGGGTGGTCGTGCTGTGGAGTTGCAGAGGTGTGCCTCATTACAGAGCTCCAGAGCATAAAGCACTGAAGGCATCCACAGACCTGTAGGTGTGAATGAGCTGACTGGGGAAGCTCAGAGGAGCAAGCAGGTTTCTCATAGCACAGAGGTGGGGATGATGCATACCAGGGGACAAGAAAAACAGAAATGGGGGGAAAAGTATTTCTTAAAAAAAATCAGTCTAAGTTATGTCAGATGAGAGTCTTGGGCAAGTCTGTTTGTTATGTTATAGTTTACTTCCAGGATTTCTAATAGCTTTAACTTCCTGTTTTTCCTCTGTGTTGGATAGACCCTGCAACTGGACACCCTGGTCGATAACTTGTCTATTGACCCTCACACTGGAGACATCTGGACAGGATGTCATCCCAATGGGATGAAGCTATTCTACTATGATCCTGAAAATCTTCCTGGATCTGAGGTGCATTCTGGGAGACATCACTGGTCTCTTAGTTATGTCTGTGCCAGAAAGTTGTTTTGTTCAAATCACCCTGGTATAACTTAACTGCATTTCATAGAAAGTGCCCGGCACAAAGTACCTTTGTTAAAGCAAAGACCAAGCTGGCTTCTGCTCTCAAGTGAGAGCCTGAACAGCATATACTCACTAACAAACACCTATTCAGATCCTTGGGTAACAACTAAATAATTTCCACCCAATGGCTCAGTCACTTTGGACTCCTCAGGCTGCTTTCTGTGCAGCTGTGGCCACGCGCACAGATTCTGATGAACTGCATTAATTACCAAGCTAGCACGTCTTTGCCAAACTAAACATAATTGACTGAGTGCAAAGCATGACCAGAAACGATTGCACAGGAATGATTAATCTGTGCAAGTGTAGTTCATCTGTAGGTGACAGTGTAAACCTCCTTTCTATGAAATTGCTGAGGTACTGGCATTGGGGCAATAGTGGCCACAAGTGCAGCTGGCTGGTGTCCATTTGATTTCAGCCTTGTCTGAAGCTCCCTGTAAGATCTATCTCAAAATTACCATGTTCAATAGCAATAGATTTATGATACCAGGCAGTTGGTTACTCTGTCTGTCTGGGAAAACAGGAAGATATTAACTAACTCTTAGGCTGGGAAAAAACGTGCACATTCCTAGCGGTGGGGATGACTGCCTTACTTGCTTACAGGTGTTGCACAGCAATTTTAAAAAACAATATCAGTGTTCATGGACTGTGCTTCACTAAAGGCCCTCTCAGAGGAATTACATGGCTGCAATTATCGGCAGCTGGTCATCCTAATTAATTTGTTTGAGTCAAGATGCTGATGTTCCCCCTATCTGTGGAGCATTTTCACGTCTGACCACTTCAGTAGCTGTACCCTCCCCTCTGGCAGGTCCTGCGCATCCAGAACATCCTCTCAGAGGAGCCTGTGGTGACATGTGTCTATGCTGACAACGGCTCTGTGCTGCAGGGAAGCTCCGTGGCGTCCATCTACGAGGGAAAGCTGCTCATTGGCACAGTCTTCCACAGAGCTCTCTACTGTGATCTATAGCTTGTCACAGGCAAGACCTGCTGCAGCAGAAAGGATTTAATTCCTTGGGAACTCACTTAGTTCATGCTAGATCTGCTAACAACAAGACTGTTCCAATAAAGGTTAACTACAGTAATGGAAATGTATTTTAGCCTTCCTCTCCAAAATGGGACTTCTAATGAGACTTCTACGCAATAGTAAAGGAAACTGAAGGTGAGAAATTAGTTTATCTGTGTACTGAGGAGGACCTCATGTCGTTAACATAGGGTAACCTTAAAGTTCAATTTCAGATTGCAAATGACTAAACTGTCAGACACTGAACTATCTGTGCTGGTTGTATTTCTGGTTTGTTGTTTGGTTGTTTTTTTCCCCCATGAGAAAACTGATTTTGTAAATGAGAATTGCTGACTGCCAGCATGGTGTGCATTCTTGTCACTGACCCCTGGGCCTTCCCAGGGACTGTGCTAGGGGTTTTTCTTCCCAACCTTCCTGTTGCCTTTCCCTAATACTTCCAAAATAACTGGAAGGAGAATAAATGTTATTTCAGTCTCATTCATTTCCCTTTCCCCCTTAAAGCTATTTCCTAATGTTACTATAGTTTCATAAATTTGTTTTAATCCTATGAGAAAAGAGTAGGGCATCACTTTGGAGTGGTTTCTTACTAGGTCTTTCAAAGGGAGTTTAGAAAAGCTTTTTTTTCCTCCTTAAGAGTGGGAAACATCTGCACCTTCAGCAGGAAATGCATTAGCATTTCTCACCACAGAGAGCATTTCTGGGTGCTCTGCAGTGACTCCCCTGAGCCAGTGTCACACATATTCTGTGTTTAACTTCAGCTGGCGTGGAGTCAATTCCTGCAGCACCGCTGTGCACCAGGGAGCTCTTCATGTTTATCTGGCATTGGTTACTGACATTTTGCACTGCCAAAAGCCCCCCAGGTTTTCTTCAGCTGATGTTTTTGGGATGATGTTAGTTAGCAGTCATTTGCAATGAACTGAACTCAGTGTCCTTTGAAGCTGGAGCTCACGGAGTGAACTCTTCTTGCATTAGTGTAGATGCCCTTACCTGCAGAGCAGCTCCTGCTGTGCTTTCTGTCCTTCTGAGTCCCCACCTGTGATCAGCTCTCCAGGTCTGAGAGAGTTGCTGACAGGCAGCTAAAGGCTGTGTTACATGTGGCATCTCTCCTGCTGGGGCTGCCACTGTGGTGCCTGCACCTGTCTGCACTGGCCCTTTTCAACCTCTTGGCACCCCCTCCGAATGCTGCCACCAGACAGACGTCCCTGAGGGCCACCAGCCCCTCTGCATCCTTCAGCTGATGCAGTAGCTTTTCCTCACTGCAGTTCTTCCACCATTGTGGAGAAAAAAGGCAGGTTGCTCCTGAAGTGCAAGCGTGGGAGGAGAAAGAGCCGGTCCCTGGGTGCCAATTGCTAAGCTGGCTTTGCTGTTCCCTCCTGCAGTCTGCTCCAGCACCAGCCACAGCCTCTCTTAACCTGAGGAGTACACAGGAGTGTTTCTGGCCTTTAAGACAGATCAAATAACCTGCTCTGTAGTGGCCTGAACACTGAGACAGGAGGTGGAGTAAGTCTCATTTCAGTCTCATTCATTTCAGTCACATTCTTAAGTGCAAACCCTCCTCCATCTGGGTTTTGCTATTCTGGCTGAGGAAGCAGTACTGCAGGCTGAGGTTTGGGTGAGCAGTGGTCCTGAACAGCAAATGTGTGTACTTACACCTCTTGGCTCCTGCACCTTTTCTTTCTAACAAGCCTAATGGCTTTCATCCACTGGTAGGAAAAGAATTACTGCTCCTTTCCTGAGCAAAAGGGACAGCTCTAATGAGCAGGCAGTCAGTGCCAGGGCTTGTGGCTGGGGCAGTGTTGCTGCATGGGAAGGACAGTGTCATCCCTCTTCCTCTGCCCAGCTGAGTGGGCTGTGGGTCTTGCCATGTCACCTTCTGCCCCCAGAATGCCTCTGCTCCAGCCCGAGCCCCCACGCTGCCACTGGCTCGCTGGCACTGTGCTGTAAGGCACGTCCCTGGGCACAACAAGTTGCGTGCAGCTGAAGAACTGAGCCAGTGGCATGTTGGCCACTCTGCTCCCTCTGCTGCCATGGCAGACAATTTCTACACATCCATGTACCAAGAGTGGTTGCTGGTATTTGTGATGTTTTGTATCCAAATACAGGCACAGGCTGCAGAGGTCTAGTGGTGGCTGGACGGGCAGACTTGGGTGCTGGTTAATCACACAGCTAATTGACTTGTCTCTTGGGGGCAGCTCTGCTTTAGCAGGTCTGTGCACAAACTGTGCTCACAGCTCCTCTCCAAAATGCTCACAGTTGATCTGGGGACTTGAGCACTGCCCAGGCTTCACTGTCTGCCCAAGGCTTTGGTGACAAGGACTCACCTGTTTGGATCACAGTTCTGAGTCTTTTGCTGCCCATGGTGTGCAGCCCTTCCACAGAGAAGAGCCAGCACTGAATGAGGGTGACTTTTGTCTCATCCCTTTGCTGTAGTTTGGCATTACCTAACTCTGGCTTTCCCACTCCTTCCTTAGCAATTTTCCTCCCTGCAGGATACTTTCAGCTTCCCTCCGAAGTGGTGTACTTTCTTACAGGAACTTGTAATCCATTTTCAGCCTTGAAGAACAGATGTCTTTCCCAAGCTGAAAGAACTGCTCTGAAGGAAGTTCTCACAGTAAAGAGAGGTTTGGGCTATTCACTCGCTTGTGATTAGCCACCCGTGGCCTGCACTAGCCTTCTAAAGATTTTATTTTAGGATTGTGCCACTTTTTGTTCTGAAGTGCTATGTTCTGAAGAACAGTATCTCATGGCAGTGACACAGCTGAAATGCCAGTCAGTCACTCTGATGGTCCTGGATTTACTCTCTGGTTGTAGAAGGGCAACAGCCACTTCCCTCAGCGGTGCAGAAGTAACCCATCAAAACGTTATTTTCACATTTTACCGTAGCATAAAACATCTTCAAATGACCAAACCTAGACATTGTTGGATCTTGTCAAACTTCTATTTTTTTTTTGTTGGTTTTGGCCTTTCAGAAAATCAAGACTGTCTTCACTCATCACTGGCTTTTTTTTCTGTTCTAAACCACTCCCGTGCTGAAGATTTTCCTGTTGGTCTTCCCGCAGACTGAGCCATGGGCGAGCGAGGAGCCTTATCTTTTCCCACAGCATTTCAGAGGAGAGACATTGTAGGTCTCTGCTGTTACTGACAGTAAAACTCAGACCTGAGGCGAGGAGGAAGCCCATTGCGAAGCTCCTCCACAGGTATCCCAGCCTGGCAGTGCAGAGGTGGGAATTGGAGCAGGGCCACCAGCGTTCAGGTGGTGCTGGGCAGGACAGAGACAGCGAGCAGGCGTTGTGCAGCAAGAGCCATGTTGCAAAGGGCACCGCTTCTGCCTCCGGGCAGCCTCAGCGCACAAACAGCAGTGCTGGAAGACGCAGCTCAAGCCTGGCCTCTCAATTACAAAGTAATGTGCACATGTAAAATCCACACTCACAAGCCCAAGGAGGGCATAATCCATCGCCTTTCACATGCTGCAGAGACTGGAGCAGCTCTGGGCATTTCTGGAACCCAGCTGCAGCTACCTGAGACAACCTGCACAAACAATAATGACATATGGGTAGGAGGCTCCAGGCCTAGGAAGCTGCTGAGCAGACACATTTTACACATCAGTTGTGGACTCAGAGCCTCTATTTTAATTAAGATAATAATTTTATGAATTGAGGATTCTTTTTAGTTTCTTGCAGGTGGTGGCTGTATTAGTGCAAGGTAAGATTTATGATTCAGTCGACGGGAGACACAAACTGGGTTAGACAGATTAAGTGCAGAGTATTTGGCCTAGATTCCGCCAGATGTAAATCCACTGAAATGACTACACAAATTGGACAGTCTGTGCCCTTTGATTTTCCCTAACTTAATGCTTTACTAAAATCAAATAAATAAAAAACGTATTAAACATGTTCAGTAAAAGAACTGCTGTACTTTGGATGTATAAAATGCCATTATAACAAACCTACGCTCGAGTATAAAATGTTTTTATATAACAAGACCAGTCCAGATCTTTTAAACACACAAACATTGACCAGTATCAGTGTGAAAGCAGCCTATTTTTACATCAACCTGCAGCAAAAGACTGCATGCTACATTTCATCTGCATAGGAAGAAAAAAGACCATTTTTAAACTTTTTTTTTTTTTAACTTCTTTCTACATAATTACAGAGTGTAAATGAGACCCACTTGGAGGCTTGTGAATCATGCCAATTTGGCCAAGAGCTGGGATTAAAATAATCTTTGGCTGAGTAGAAGGAAGCAAAGAACAAGCAGGGCAAGGTACATATCCCCTTTACCCCCTAGCCTGACCCATGCAGCTGCCCAGTCATCCTCACCATTTATTATTTTTTCTGGAATGACGAACAAAAGGGCAGAAAAGTGAGGACTCATTACAAATTCTAATAAAGATCCAGGATTTCTCATTTTATTGCATTCGTTGTCTAACAACAATAATACTCATTGGCAAGAAATTTATTTACACCAACAAATTAACTTTAAACCACGAGGCTTTGTTGTTTCTATTTCAACTGTAAGAAAACAAAGGGCCACCATGATGTTTTCTTTTGATGTCTCCCAATAACTAAATATTAAACAAAGTTATCTTGGGGAAAACTCAACAATCTAGAGAAGTTCATATCAACCAAGCACAAGAGAACAAGCTCAGACATGGCACTACTGTGTCCTTCATGCAGGTGATCAGACACCAAGATGTACAAACAAAAAGTTCAGGATAACATGCACTTCATATACATTTGACCTCTTTAAAAAATGAACAGAAAAAGGAAAAAATCTGAAGCACAACTATCTCTTTAACCATATAAAAAGAAACAATGTAGGAAGCCAATTTTTACAGTAAGCACAGTGCATTTTAGTCTTTTAGCTGCCTGGTCTTCTAGCAATATGTGTAACACTTGTCAGTGACCAGTGAGATACCATCGCAGTGTGACTGGGAAATACAAAAGCAGTTGTTCAGTGAGTGTGCAAGGGAAAGTACAGAGTCAGAAGATGTTCACTGTGCACTCTTCACTTCCCAATGGGCTGGTGCCCTGAGATCCCCCCTTCCTTCAGACACTTCTGCACAGGGCCCTAATCCACTTCCACCAGTGGCAGTGGCAAAGCTCCCTCTGGAAACTCAGCAGGAGCCCCAGGCTCCTGGGTTATGCAGGCTGGATCTGATCTCGTGAGCTGTGAGCCCTCCTCACCTCTCTGGAAGAAGGGACCTGCCTAACTCAGCAGGTTTCACAAGCCCCACAGCTTGTTCTTAACACAATCCGCACTTCCCAAAGAAACAGGCAGCCCAAGGCACTACCACCAAACATTCCTGCAAGATGTGCATTTTTTAAATCATTACTTAATGCTAAAAGCAAAAGTACCAGTTGGTACAGCTGGTTAGTAACAGAAAGCTCATTTTATATTGAGGGGTTGGAGGGCTCAATGTCATGACTAAGATACTACAGCTTTGAAAAATCAGTTTCACAGGTACAGAAAAAAGTCCAGTAAAATCCACAGGGGAGGTTAACAAAAAGGACTGTGCCATCTGCAAATGACCCACACTCCACTCTGGTGAGTGGGCAAGTCTCATTGCATTTCACCTGTCATCCTGCTCAGAAGCAAACTGCTGAAAGTGCTCCAATAAAAATGAAAGTTGGGGTTAAAAACACAAAACAATGTGTTTTCTTGCTAGAATACTGACACCCAACTAAATGATCCTCTTCCATACTACTGTAGAACAGTATTCTGCACTTCGTGCAAGAGTGGAACACAATTCATTCTCAAAAGTGACACTGCCCATCTCTTACCAGTCCATGAGCCACGAGGTAAAGGTGTAGCAGCTCAGAAGGACAGGAGGCTTTGATGGAAGCAATAAAGTATGAGGAATCCTGATCTCAAGTGTCAAGGACCTCTGAAAGTCAATGAGAGCTGAGCGCTAGCAAGTTTTAGGGGAAAGCTGCTCAGTAATTCTAGTAAAAGCTCAATTCTTGTCGTACCCCTGCACAGACTACAGCCATGGCAAAAGACATGCCATTGCAAAAAAACTTTAAGGACATGAAAAAATACAAAAGTATTTGTATATACTGAAATACAAGCATCTAACTCTATTCAGCTTTTTATTACTGGCTTCTGTTCCACTGTGTAATTCTAACCCATGGCCTTGCACAGGCGCCACTCACAGCAACCCCCACCAGACCTGCTTAGGGCAGTGGGTGAAATGCAGACAGTGGGCAACTCTGTGCATTGCAGGGAAGGGTGCAGCTTTCTCACCCCCTGGCTCTGGTCTCCTTGGGCAGACTGAACCCCAACAGGGAATTTTAACAGGAAGTTGCACAGGTGCAGCAACTCACCCGTGACAAAATGGGAAGACACAAGCTGGAAGCGATTAATGTCAGTAGGTCTGGCTGATTTGAACAGAACAAGGAGCCACCACCTCTCAGCCACTCACAATCTCAGTATAAGCACTAGGGTTTCTAGGATTAAAGTAACCTGCAGTGTCATATATTTAATTTTCTACTACCACTTTTTGCTGACTCTCCTTTCTTCACCTTTTTAGAGGCTCTATATATTCACAACTTGCAATACTGCAGCAATGAGCAGAACTAGAGTTTACAGATCTGGCCTACCATCCTAACCAGGGAGAAAAGCATTTGGGCCAGCCTGCTGCAGCCACCCAGGTGTAACAATGACACAAGCACATGTCTTGAGGTGTGGAAACATCACACTGCCTGCACAGCAGTTCAGGGGTGGCCACCCAAGTCAGCCTAATAGCAACAGCTTTAGCTCCACAAATAAATACACAATGTAGGCGACATTACACCTGCAGGTGAGCCAAACTGAGAGAAAGGCTGTCCAGTCATTTAGCACAGAAAATTTGTTTCTTCTTGTTACATTAAGCCCCACAATAGTCTGATGTAGCATTGGTTTACAGGAAGTTTAAGTTAAGAATGATGAGTCATCCATCTTTTGTTTCCTGTAAGTCATAATACAAGGGGAAAAAAATGCAACACGACTTTAAAGTTCCTATAGAACAGCAAGAAAAGTTTCAAACTGTGCTTCACATCTGTTATCCAGTGACATTTCTGCACTTCCCAAGACTGAGTTGCCATATTGACTAAAAGGAATCACATACATCTTTTATCACAGAAAGAGCAAAACTCTTGACATTGTTTCCTTAGTTTTCACATGTTGATCAAAATGCATTTTAATGGTTTTAATTTAAATGTGAGCCACTAGGTTTTTTTAAGTTAGGTTTTTGTTGATGTTTTTAGTCTGAGAATAACAAAATAACATTATCACAAAGCAGTAAAAATCCCCTGAATACTTAAAGGACTTAAGTTGAATTAGTTATTCTGTAGAGTAAGAACATGATTTACAAAGAGATTAACTAGGCGCCGTTCTAAGAAGCAAGAATGAAAACTTAATGTATAATACCAAGCAATCTGCTCAGGTTTCTAAATAAAAAAAGAACATAAAACAGGGACACCAACTTAGATTATTATATACAACCACTTAAACATTACTACAATGTAAACATAATTTAAAAAGAAAATGGTTATCTAATGCATTTATCAACATTTTATTTAAGATATTAAATTTCCAGTTTCTTCCAGATAACTTCTCTTACTCTAAGAATGCTAGTTTTATGAAGCTGCTAAACATTTGTAAAATTTTTCTCCTATGAATGAACACAGAAGGATTTACTGCAATGTGTAATTTTTGTTAGCAGGTGTATTTTGTTGCTGGTGGATTATCTTAAGAAAAGTATCACAAGCCTTTAGAAATATCAGCAAGTATCTTTTACGGCAATTTCAATTTTAGATCTGAATGAAATATACATCAAAAACTTGTACAAATTGGATTTGGAAGGAAAAATAAAGCTAATGCTATGAAGATCTGTTGTGTATTAATTTTGAATGAAGTAGGCTCTCTCAGTTTACAGACCATTTTACATGTCAAAGAAATTATTAGGATCAAAAGAAATGTAACTATTAACAGTGCACCCTAAGTATTTCAAATCCAAGCTTCAGAGAACTTTGCAGACACAAATCTGAATGTCATAATGTATAGAGCAGAAGAGAAGCCAAGCCAAACTAAAACACGCATTTTCTTCAGAGAAATTTTCAATTTTAGGCTGGCGCATTTTTAAGTTCAGGATTCTAACTGTGCACCACCATCTTAAACAATTTCTGGGCTTGCACAACCACACGAAGACTGACACTTCCAGGCTGCACAAATGGGAAGTGATGTTTCTCAACCAGTTAGCTTTGACTGTAGAGCAGTCAGCTCGTGCCTGCAGCTCCTCGTTGTGGAGATCTGCACGTTGTTTGTCCATCCTTTTGAAGCAATACTGCATAGTTCTGTACTGCTGTTGAGGCAGTAACATCATACACTGCTTCTGTCACAATCAAAACTACAAAGCAGGCTTCATCCATGGCCTCATACACCCCAGAAATCCCTGAAGTATGACCACTGCTAAGCCATCAAAGCATTCTACAGCCAAAGCCCAAAAATTCAGGTTTTGGATGGATATTCTTAAAATATATCAATCAAAACAGTCAGAAAGTGGGAGCTTGGATTAAGTAACCATGACCTCCATGGCAGCATTGACCTTAACAGCAATGTACTGAATTTAATTTTAACCAGAATCGCTCATCTTCCCCTTCTTAAAGTGCACTTCTGTAAAAACTGAAAATCTACAGCAGACTCAAGTTCGATAATAGTTTTTCAATACCAGCTTAGTAATAGCACAGCACAAAGCTTATTCTCCCAATATTTACTGACTGGAGAATGAATTTGAAGATGCGATGTTTTTCCTGGGTAAAAAAAAACTTGAAACAAAATAAACCCAGTTTCCTGTATGAAACACATGAAAAACAAAGTGGAGTGTGCTATAAGAAAGTTGCCTACACGCTGGGAGCACAATAAAATTTATACAGACTTATATGCTGTGCTGTAGTTAGAAATTCATCCTTGCTCAGATATATAAAGGATAAATGTTATCCTCAGATTTCTGTGTAAACCCACATAACCATTTAAGGCTTTGCCTCCTTCCTGGATAAACTATTGTACAGTTAACAGAAAGAGTTTCCCCTCCTGTCCTTTACTCAGGGGAAATATTGACTCTCCTGTCTTTATCTCCAGTGTATAAGAAGTCACTGAACAGTTTTCAGAGCGGTGTTGCTTAAAGGTACTGACGCAAGACGAAACTTACTCCAGTAGACTGAACTGAGTATCCAAACACCGTAAAGAAGCTGAAATTCCAGTTAGAAAGTTAAGTCAAATCTTATCAGACAGAGCACAACTCCTTTTACCCGGCTGAAGAAATGTTCCCCAGTCATAGTGACTGGCCATCCTATTCAGAAGAGGTGAAGCAGTGGACATGCTCCTCGGCATCATGCTGGTTACTGAAGTGACCAAACACACAGAGCTCAATAGAGAAGAGTACTTTGGAAGGAAACACCACCACACAAAAATGAAATCTGTTAGCTGTCAACAAGAACAGAACAAACCAAGGGGCCAGGATTGTTTCACATGGCAACAGCAACGAGCGTGAACTGGATATGCAGGAAAGAAAACTACACAATATAAATTTCCCTAGTCATTCTATGTACAGCCCCGTCTCTCTGTACACAGTCTTCGGTGATGAACACAAGAAAGCTGAAGGGGCATCAGAGTGGATGTGAGTTTCTCTTCCCTTGACATGCCTCCACTTTCCAAACACAGCAGCACTTCTGCTTATCACTGCTCATTAGTGCCCTCTGTTGCATCTGATGAACACTTGTCTGTTTTCTTCGATCTCCTCTGCAATTGCTCTTGTTCCTTCTTTCGAAGCTTTTCCCTTTGCTTTTCCATTTTCTCCTGAGCTTTGCGAGCCTTCTCCAAGGATGCTTTCATTTCCTTTAGTTTTCTTTTAATGATTGCTCTGTCCTGGGAAGATGTCATACCAAGAGCCTGAGGTGGGGAAAACAAAATTTAAAAGAATTTCTTATGGTTTAATCTATCACGTTTTGTTTTCATATTCTAGTAGTAATTCTTAGATAGAAGACGGTAAGAACAAGTAAATCTGACACAGACTCAGAGACATTACTGATGTCCAAGTACTACATTTCATGCCTTCCACTTCTAGAATGTTAAAGAATGAGACCTCATTGCCACCACCAGTGCTGATTTCATTGATCAAATAAGGCAATTAAACTATTTATTGAAATCATCTAAGCCCACATAGAACAAGACTTCCAAATTCTCACTGCTACGCCTTAGTCAAAAGTTCACTTGCAGTCTTCTAAGACCCTTATATAGTTAGTGAAGTGCCATCAAAAAAATTCAGCAGGGAAACACCAAACTTGGACTTTCAGGTCTACTGAGCTCCTACAACTCCTTCCTGTAATTATTTTTGACTGAAGTAGGCTCATATTTTTACTACAAGAAATAATGTATACTTTATACATCAAAACTGTATTTAATTCTAACATAGTTAAACCGTTATCAGCTTAAGCCTCCCATATCCCACTAATCCATTATTCCCTTGCTGCTTCTGATATATGTCAATCTACTATCTTCTCAGAATCACCCTTTCACAAAACAGAGTTGGGTGAGAAATGATGGGCATGCAAATACCACTTTCACACACTGCTATATGATTTGCACATGCAAATATGGGTACATTATATACACCAAGAATTTTCACAAAGCAAATGCCTTGCATTTCTGAAGCTTCTGAATCCAAGTGCATATGGGACTTTTTTAAAAGTGTTGCTGTGGCTTTATACTTTCTCTTTATTATTCTAGTCTATCATGACTCCATGCACAAGGATTCAATGCTTTCTGGATGAATTCTTACTGCCTTTGAGATGATGTAAAGTAACGAAAAATACTATAGTTAATCTTGAAGCCCAGACAGTTAATTACCTTGAGCCTACTGCCATCCAGCTGAAGGAGATGCTCCCCATTAATGTTCTGGGCACTGAATTCTGAAACATACTGTTCAAGGTTCAGGCTCATCAGCCAGTGGGAAACCTGCTGCACACTCCACTCATGAACAGCACGACTCTGACACTGACTGTGCTTAGGAGACTGTCCATCATCAAGGATCTGTGACAAAAATATGCTACATTATTATTAAAGGGTAACACAGATGAGTAACAACATTTTTCTGCACAAATTGCCACCATCAGAGCGCAGGTATCTGGACTATCTTTGCACTACAATAATAACAATTCTACACTGCTATATTACATCTCTGTCTAACCAGGCACCTAAGAATGAGAAAAAGGTACCAAAAAAATCTTTTATCTATAGAATTGTAGAAGGAAAAGGAACTGTCATTCCTTTTAACCCAAGGAGGGACTGAGATGGCCAGGTGGCACAATTCAAACCATGTATGCTCCCATTCTCTCACAAGATTTTTTTCTCCAAATTAGCAGGTTCCTAAAGGATGCAATGAATTGCGCATTCCATTTCCTGGGCTCATTCACAGATCTTAATTATTTGTTTAAACTACTAAAAAAAATCAGGAGGAAAAAAAAAACCTCAGAAAACCACTCCAGAGTTCAAAGTGATGATATCAACCAGCCAGTGAGACTGATACTATCTATGGAAGAAGACTTAGGAGATGACACAGAGGAGTGGTACGGAACACACAGTAATCCCATAGCCCTGGCCCTGCTCTGCTCTCATCACGCTGTGCTGCTGTGGGTGAGAGAACAAACCCAATCAAAAAGGGCAAGTGTGGCATCAACTGCTGGAGCAGACCCATGTCCCTGCTCTGCCACTTTCTTCCACTCACGGATATGCCAGTGGGGCCTGAAACAAAAGCTATTCTGTCCTGGCTGTGGTCAGCAAAGCAGCTGCTACAGGCTGCAACAGCTGTCTGCTATTAGAGCAGCTTTTACACTAGGTAAAAGATGATGATGGGAGCTCTCTCAGCTTTTGGCTGTCCAGTTGTCAGGGCTGGACACTATCTTTTTCTTCTCCTATTGCCAGCAGGAGCTCAGCGCAGCTGATGCCTGGTCTGGTAGATTTGCTTTGACACTGACCCTCCTCCTGCTTCCAGCCTACCATAAAAACTGCAGTTTGCTGTGCCTTGAAAAGTGCTTGAAAAGTCACAGCAATAAGGAGAGGGCAAGGAAAGAGGAGGCAGTGACAACTGCGTGTTCTGCGCCAACAAGGGGGGTTTGCCACACCACACCACAAGACAAGAAATGTGACTCTGCAAAAGAGACAGTACGTCGCCACGCGATGGTCACGCGATTCACCACAACAGCACACTAGTATCTCACCTCATCATCAATCATATCCAGGCTCTGAGTGAGGGAGCAACAAAGAAATGGGAAAGAAAAGCATTATAGAAACAAGATACCAAACATGTAACAGCATGTAAAAGTTCAGGCAACGGCAGCATTTAGATTTGCAAACAGATATGACTAACTAACAAGATCTCTTTAAAAAGAATTATTTCCAGAAGCGAAGAGGTTATGTTGAAAGCTCAGCAGACACATGATGTGGCATTTAAACCTGACATTGTGTCAGTGAAACCCCTTTGGAGTTCCTGATCTTGACAGCCTAGAACCACTGGGAACCTCTTTGATGGCATCAATTTCCAAGAGCAAGAGCTCCTTAATTAGAGGAGAACTGACCGCAAGAACTGGGCTCCCTCCCCAGCCTTCCATTTTTTCATCTCCTTT
Source organism: Vireo altiloquus (assembly GCA_013396875.1). Taxonomy (NCBI): domain Eukaryota; kingdom Metazoa; phylum Chordata; class Aves; order Passeriformes; family Vireonidae; genus Vireo; species Vireo altiloquus. The sequence goes on along the minus strand of VZRF01008265.1, from coordinate 290,546 downwards.
AAACGCTGATGGAGCTGCTGGGGAAGCAGGAGCAGAGGAGTGCTCACATCAATCGCTGTGGAAGGCTGAGGAGCAGCTCCAGCCTCCTCCACGCCCTGGGGGCTGGGGAGGTTTTCAGGACAGCTCTTGCTGAACACGCTGCCTCATCCGGAGGCAGCAATTTGGCACACAGCAGAGGATGGAGAAAACACATTCATTTTTATGGACCTGCTCAGGCTCGGTATTGTAGAAGTGATAAAGTAGAGAGCTGAACATGCAAAATGAAAGCATTTTCAAGCTTTTAATTCCATACCACTCGGAACAGGACATTGCCACAATCAAATACACAATATAAGGGGAATTAAACACGGTAAGAGAATGAAATGCATTATCAAGACAGTACTAACACTAAATAAAGTGCAAATGATGACTTTGCTGTTTCCAGTAATTCACAGCATATGCAAACCTGTCTGCAGTCTCCTTTCGTTATAAATGTTTGCTCTTAATTACCTGCAGTAAGAATGGCTGGGTTTGTAGACTTGCAGTTTGGCAAATAGAGTTGCACAGAACAGCTCTCATTCTTTAAACCCAAGTAAACCATGCAGGCAGTAATAAAAAAACCTGCCTATCATTAAAACTGACAAAAAAGGTATAGAAGGTATAGATACTTCAAGTTCCTCCTCTCTACAAAAAACAACTTGGCTCAAATCTCCCATGAAAAATGTGAAGTTCTTATGGAGTGTTTGTAAAAGAACAAATGCACAAGTCTCCTGACTCCACAGGATATGCTGTCAGCTACTGTCAAATTGTGCAACCTCACCTACAACTAAGCTACAAAACTAGTATCTTAAGAAGACTATTTTCAGTACATTATATTCAGCTCAAATACATCATCAATTATCAGGGTTAGGAATGCCTTTTTACTTTATCATTGGTGGAAAAAACTCTGGTTTGACGTTATTGACTTCAAATCCACTGTGCAAAGCAAGCACGAAGAATGCAAAGTGGATTAAGACATACACATTATAATCAATACACGTACATTCATGTACAGTAACACACAATTACTGCATGTACAGGTCATTCTGTCAGGGTAAAAACTGGTGTAGGCAAAAGTGCTTTACATATCAACTGTATTTACCAAACTGTACTTACTGTATGTTTGGTATGTCAAAACTACCTCAGGCCTGGTTATGTATATGTATATGTGTATCTATGTCCATATGTACATATTTAGAAAAAATCCATTGGCATGTGTGAGGATACAGCATCACTTAGGACACCAACTGCATTCCACTTCCCTCTGATAGTACTACAGGACATTATTTTAAGTCATTATTATATGAACAAGAAAAATCTTAATTTAGGATCCAAGATTACTTTTCTTCTCCAATCCTACTGCCTAAAACCTTTCATTTATTATTTGAGCAATCAAGCAAGATAACATAGGAAAAAGAAAACAACTGTTTCCCAAATTAAACAATTTCATCAGCATACCTCATCTGATGACAGTGCTAAGGAGTGTGAGAAGCCTGGTGTTTTAGGTTCTGCTCCTAAACCACTCAAATCAGCTGAACTTGTGCTGCTGGGACTGAAATCATCATTGAATGTGAAATTCTGTGGAGAAAAAGAGGAGTAAGAATGAATGAATTATTGCTTAGGTGCATCTAAATGGGAAATTTGCTGTCTTCCACGTTGGCATAGTTCAGGAGTGATTTCGATCATTGTCCAAACCAATCACAACACATGAGGAAGCCTAATGTTTTGTACTGTTACTATTTATAGAATGCACAGTATTTTTACCACTCTGTACTTCATGAGACACCTTTGCTAGTTTAATGCCTCAATGAATAACAAAGGTGTCTAAAAGCAATTTCCCGACTCTTAAGATGCTGGCTCTCATCCTGGAGCTAAATTACTGCTTCTGCAGGTTAATCACTAGCATTTACTGTCCTCTAAACACTTAGGAGAAGCGTAGCACAGGCAGTAGTACAAAGAATAGGACAGAGAATTAATGAACAGAGAGAAGTGAAAACTCCTATTGAAAGAGCAAGGAGGATATCCAGTGAATCCACTTCTGAGTCCCAATTAATCTCCTCGAAAAGTGAAAGGATCCTCCCTATTTGCCTATGCCTTTAGAAAAAAACCTGAAATTGAAAGCAAAAAATATCTTTGGATTTTGAATGTTATTTACTGAACTAATAATCATAAAACAAACCCTATTTTTTCTTAACAATGCAATGAGAGACATCACATCTTACAGCAAATAATAGCAAAAGCAGGCACATATTTTTCAGGAATACAACAAAATTACCATTAGAATAAGACAAAAATTAACAAGCATTTCACACTAGAGGGTGAAAAATTAAAAAAACAAAATATATAAAAAAATTAAGGACACCATGATATTCCATTTAACTTGAATATACACTTGAAAATACAGAGACCTCTACTCTCTAACGTCTAAATGAGTATTAAATCCACTTAATCTTTGACATTCACTTTAGAAAGTGAAACAATAAAAAAAAACACTAGCAAAAATATCCTTCTATCTTCCCCTCAAGACACCTGTCCTATCTTTCCTGAAAACATGAAGATTTCCAAAAATATCAAGTGCCGGTCCTCCTAGTTTTGCCAGAAATCCAACTAAATATCGGTACACGCTGTGCTTTGAAAGCTTGAATAGCAGTATAGAAATGAATTTAAGAACCTGCAAACTTTACAGAGAACATAAGAATATTTTTGTGATCATTTTTCTCTCACCTACGTTTAGAATTCCTGTTCTGTTTTTCCCAGCTCTTTATAGAGGAGAAGAAAATCTGAGCAGCTTCCTTAGCTGCTTCCTTAGCCCACACAGCGTTCTTAGGCCAGGAGTTCAACAGCTCTACCTCCTGTCGTGTGAAGAACATATTTTTCTTTTTTAAGTACTCTGATTTTTCTTTCACCTCTATTTTGTGCAAGCTTCTGCTTTACAATGAATGTAAGCTTTTAAAGTTTAATTTTCTATAGGAAAAACACAAGATAGTCAAGGCCTGGTAATAATTAGGATAGTCCCCACAACCTCAATCTAATACTATCTAAGAGGGTATGCTTTTTCCCCCATTTGAAAACTATTTTTAAACAACGTTTGTTTAAATACACAAATAGGATTTATGGGTCTAAATTTTTTTTTTTTTTCCCCAAAAGAGAAGAGGTAAGCAAATAATTTCTCTTCAATCTTCAGAGATTTCATTGGTGGTCTTCTCTATCAATCTGATTTGGACTGCTGCAAGCCTTGTGTGGCTCTCCCTGCCAGGTAACACAAGAACAGCTATGACCTTGCATAGCTTAGTGCACAGTAGAAGTAATGTATCACCAGCTTTTGGCATCAAAAATGTAAGAAATGCCTGTGGAAACTGCTATTATGAGCATTGCATTTCGTAGCAGAAGAGAGAGAAATTAGATTTCTGATTCATATTCCTGTACAAAGTTGAGAACCATATCTTCTTCTTTTTATCAGAACAATATAAAAAATCAACTGCTATAAATCATAAGAAGTTACAGGCAAAGAAATATTTTCCAGAAGTGAAAATAAACATGAAAAAGCTAAGTATATTACTAAGTATGTAACTAAGGGTTATTTAAGGAGTTATCATGCTGAAAACATTCATGCACATAGAAAGGAATGGCACAGATGTAATCAATTGCAATAATTCATATTTACAGTTCAAGCATCTTCATACAGAGAATTAAATCCAACATCCAGCATGCATGACAAACAGATTTCATTACTGAGGGAAAAAAGGCAGATGACTGACAGCATACAGCATTTCTTCACTTGCAAGCACCTCATTTGAACATGGGTATTCCCACTACCAGTCCTGAAGAACGAAGAAAATATCTGTAACTGAATACACAAATCTAGCATTTGTTCAGTGGATCCAAATGCTAATTTCCACTGGCACCACTTGCTTTTGTTACGGTACAGCACACCACAGTTAGTTTACTGAAATAATGTACATTAAGACAGAGTAAAAAAGGTAGAACGGGGAATGGTACAATGACAGAGATGTTCTGTTTGGATGAGCTGTTACCGTACAATGAACACCATGCACTGTTTATTGTAGTAGTCACATATTGGCCCGTTCTTTTTTTCCAGAATCACAAAGCCAATTATGCTACTCAACACAGTGGGAATAAGGTAGTTTTTATTTTCTACCTTTGACCCTTTTTTAGCTGGGCTTAAATTTTCAGAGGAAGGTTCGGTTGAGCTGGTAGGCGATGGCAAGTTGCTAGAAGAATTGGATCCCTTGCCGCTCTCTCCATACCATGTGAATGGTACACAGTGTGGGAGAGAGGAGGATCGCTCTGCTAAAGGTTTAGTGTTTGCTGATTTCTGCAGCATCTCTCTGACAGTCCTGTTTAAGAGAAAGGAGCAGGAATATGCATTAGATTATAAAAGATGGGAAAACAAAATGCCGCAGAGGCAGTTATTTGTAGAAAGAGTGACATTCCCTGCAACTGTGACTAAAGAACGGAATGGCATGCAGCTGGTAGGGGCATGCCTGAAATCTCTCTTTCAGCAAAAGAAACAAGAGTGTTCTTTTGATTCTTTTTCTAACTCAAGCTTTCTTAAGACAACATACATCCAGAAAATGGAGACAGATGCCAGCTGAAAATGCCTATACTCCCACTGTTGGGATGAGAACCAGCTCCTGTCAAGAAGCCACATGTTGTGTTCATGCATTTCTGATCCCCCCAGCATGATCAGCAGTGACCCAAGCGGGCCCTGGTTCCCAGTGAAGATCTGGCTTGGATTTTGAGCAGAGGCAGAATGATTCAGATGTATCTGTATCCATCTATGGAGATGTTCCTTTGTTACAACAGCTAAATACATATATAGTAATATTATCTTGCTTTTAAATTAATCAAATATTAAAAATATTGATATAGAAAAATGAAAGAAACATCTATGGGACTTTATCAGCTTCTCTCTTTGTACTAATGAAAAATTGCAATAAGTAAGTAAGGCAAAGGTAACAGTTAAAACCAAAAATGCCTAAATTTTATTTGCTAAATATATCATTAGTACAGTATATAAATTAAAAATAACTCTGCAAAGTGTCTGCTTCTAAGAATTATGCATATGTCATAGAATCATATTATTTACATCAACATATATATTACTGTTTCAGAACATTAAAATCCTACTGCTCTTAGCAACTGCGTGTAAATGGCAATAAGGTAAATCTCCCTCAACATCCACCTTCTGGACAGCTTCCCAATAATTATTAACATAATCACTAGACCCCATATATTGTGAAGCCTCTTTCCTGTATGGGTGAAAGTGAAGTTGTCAAAGGACCCCCACTTATGGAAGCAGAAGGAGAATCCTATTCCATTTAGCAAAAAGACATGTATGTGACACAGTCCTTTACTTCCCTCTCATCCTCTAATCTTGCTTGAATGTAGAAAGTCAACACAAATGTTGTTGCCCAAATCACCTAACTTCAAGCAGGGAAATATATGCTCCTTACTTAAATGGGGAGTTTTTTCACATCTGTAGCATTAGTGGGAGTTTCGGGAAATAATTTTGGATTTTATTTACACATCCTGAGCGCGGCTTTCTGGAAATCGCAAAATAATGCATCCTACACTCATGTGACAATGTGATTAATTCTACATCAATCAGTTGTTGTAATGGACATAATTATAACAGGATGCTGTCTTTTCATCATCTTCCTTCTTTCAAAGAGCTTATATAGCTTTGGACTTGTAAAGAAAACATCCTCACACTTCTTCTGAGGCAAATTCTTTGGAGTTAGTAACAAAAGAAGTGACAATGGCTGTTTAAAAAGTTATGCTGAAATAGTAACACTCCAGTTTACAGAGGTAGAGTAAGAATTAAAAATGCTCATGAATTTCAACTTTAAAAGCAGTATTAAACTCTACTTCTAGTAACTGTAATTGGGATACTGAACTGTATTAAAGAAATATTAAGAAACAACACAAATGACTGATTTATCACATGGACCAATAAGCAACTGATCTCTATGCTGAGATCTGCACTCTCTACAGAAGACACCTATGGGATCTCACAAACATCTGTAACATACTGCATCGGCATAAGGCACATTCAAGTTCTTACAAACAAGTATACATTCATTTTCCCCAGCCTGTGGCTTGGTATCTAAATGCTGCATGATGTCTAACACCCTGCTAAGAGCACTAGCTGCTTCACAGCCACATGTAGTGCAGAGATTTGGCTTTACCAAAGCTCTCCCTGTCACTAGGGAAACCCAGCAGTGAGTATCACTGACTCCATGTGACGCTGCGAGCACACGCACTGGGACAGGTTTTCCCACACCAGCAGAGAGGTGATGACTGCTGCCTAAGATCACTGAAGATCCTGCCAGATATTTGCAGAATACAAATGTACAAATGTATGCTGAGACAGAACACTGCACTTCAGTACCGTATGCCTGAGGGAGTAAGGAAGGTTTCTTTTGCTTTTCTGATTTTATGGAGCTACACAATATACTTGTCACTGGGTCTCCATATATCAGACTGTCAGTAGAACTGCACAAATGGCTACATACTGATTTTCCACCACAATGTTTTTTTTAAGAGCATTCAAACTTTGCTTTCTTCCAGTAACTTTTATCATGTAGGGTTTTTTTGCATTGTTTTCTGTGCAGAGTTTTTGACTTGCTATGTCCTTTCTAGACTTTTGGAACATATTAAGTTTGCTTAGCCCTCCTAACTTTGTCTTTCATACCTGGAACCAACTATCATGCTGTGATCTTGTCAGACTCATAAGTATGTAAGGAGAGGCCTTCAGTAAAAATCTACACTAGCTTCTGTGCAGAAGATTGCCTCCTGTCATTATGAACATTCATTTGTAAATTCAGAATACTGATCCTGTATCAGTATGAGAGGTCTCATCAGACCTCTCACAAGGAATTCACAATTCCTTGCCTTAAAGTTGTCGATGTGACATGCAGTCAGCATTTTTCCTATTTTTCAACTTAAGATGTTCGCCTTCAGGAAAAAAATTGTTCTGAAAGCATTCCTGGTGTGGGTGCTGCAAAGCTGCAGTGAACAGCTGCTGCCAAACCTTGCTCTGGGGGATTTAAAAAAAATATATGTGGAATTGTGTCAAGGTTTCTGGTTCACAGATATTATTAACTGACTGGGTGCATCTTGTAGGGCTGCTCTGAAAATATATTTCTGCAAATCCCATTAGTGGATGCAACGGCAGCAGTGATCGAGTTGGACTTGATGATCCTTGTGAGTCACTTCCAGCTTGAGAAATTCTATGATTCTATGACATTATAAATGTCCAAGTATTCTTAGATTATATGTTAGTCTTTTGTGAGCCAAGGAATCCAAGTTTTTAAGATCAGGTTATCTCAAAGCTTAACACTTATTTATGAAGTCAGTGGGACTGTTAATATTCCATCTGCTAGGATGATAAGGTTTTTCCAATGTTTCTGGCACATAAATTCTCGCATCCTCAATCTTTCACCCATACCTACTGCCATAGGTCACCCTAATAGCTTCTTTCTCTTTCCGCTTCTTGCCCTTGTTTGAACTCCTTCTCAAGGGAGCCCTATAAGAATATTAGAAAACATCAGGAAACATCTTTGAAATTTTACTTTCAATCCTTTTAACAAAAAAGAAAAAGTATTTTAAATAACAAAATGCTTACCCAAGATCTGCAAGTTTTCGCTTTAGTTTTTCTGTATGCCCTATAGTAGGGCTAGTTGTTCTTGCTGCCTGAGCACTTGTGGCACCATCTAGGACACATTTGTACATGGAAGAATGTACATTATTAATTTTAATTGCTACTTTCCATCCAGAACACTTCGTGCATCTTTTCATAATTAGATACCCATACATGTATATGTGTGTGAGTACACAATTTAATTAGAGGAATTCTCATTTTTAGGAAGATGGTGTGAACAGGAATAAAAATAAATACTCTTAGAATTTGAAAATACACAAAAATCTTATTTTAATTAAAGCAAATCGGAAGTTAATACTGATTGAGTTTTAATGAATATGTAATAAACTGAACAACATAAAGTATTTGTAGGCAAACATTCCAGTGAATCCATTTTTAGACTCAGGAGTAGTTTGCTTGTTTATTTTTTGCAAAATTCATTTGTTTTCATGCTTTACTTCCAAAATGAGTCCTTAAATTCTTTTTTCAACTTTGGAGCCAAGGGTACCTTTTGTGATGGGCATGCTATGAAATAGTTAATCAGTTTAACCTGAATATTTTTGTTAAATTAAACATCTAACCTAAAATATAACTATTCTAAATTTAAAAACAAACAAACCCCAAACAAATAAACCCCCAAACCTAAAAGTTGCTTAGTCAATAAATGTGCCTTGAGGCCTATCAATTTTTGATCTCTTCTACAAATGCTATTAAAACCTAAAGAGGAAACAGGCTGCAGTACCTATAAAGACAAAACAATGAATCTGAGTCTGGCAAACATCCTGTGAAATCTATATGGAAGCTAAAAGAAAACACATAGTAGTTTAAAAATTCAGACACAGTGATCCTTAAACATAAAGAGTGTCCCCAAATACCCTAGAGGAAGCACATGAAGGTCAGTCATTCATGTCACTTGTGGTTTGGTGGCTTTTGCAATAGGGCCTCAGACATGCAGTAACTTTAACTGGAAGCACTGCTGCGTTTGTGGATTTCTCCTACTGTCGCTGACTTAAATTAAATGCTAAGCATTAACTCAAAGTACCACAGCACTATCACAGGATAGTCAACTATGTGTATAGAACTTTGTGTGTTGCTTGACGGATAATACCTGCCCAAGTTTTCATTTAAGCAAAAAATTTCATGCGCAATTAATTAATTGGTTCTTAAATCCTTTGAAGAGGAGGAAAATACCCTTTGCAAAATACTTTGCAATACCCACACTCTAAAAGCCATAATATTTCCACCAACTTATGTTAAAAAAAATAAATTTCAAGAACTAACAAGTAATCTCATTCCAAAAAAGCAAACAAAAAAAAAAGTAATATGAAGAATGACTAAGCAAGATGAAGTCTCCAAAGAAGAAGTCCATTCCCCAAAGAGGTCAAGGAGAACTTTAGGCAATGCACACTCTACATCAACCCTACACTATGCATTCTTCTTTCCTCTTTCCTCTTACAGTTCCTCTTTCACTTTTAATGCACACTTCTCATTTAACCACTGCCAAAATTGTCACAAGAATTAAAACTTGAAACATTTATTTTCACACTAGCTATTCACAGCTTCAGGGCAAGGGGCAATGGAAGTTTTTGAGAAACTGCTTAGTGAAAGTCAAGAAATTATAAAGTATACTGGTTTTGTGTTGGGCAAATAATTAAAGCATTTAGCAGATAGAAGTTATGGTGCTGTAGTAGAAAAAAAAATAGTCAGGAGAGCTCAGCAGGAATACATAGCAGCTACTTGGAATGGCAAATTTTCGCTCGGGCTCTTGTATCCCTATGATCCCCCTCCCACGCAGCTGGGGCCAGCCAGGGTCCTTTAAATAATAATTTGCTGAGGAAAATATTTGTGCTGGCTATGGGACACAGTGGAAAATGGATAGGCTAGGTCCCAAAACCAGCTTCAGAGGCAGAGCAGATGTGAATCTACAGGGTTGTGCATGCAGGAAGTACTCAATGCTTGGCACATGGCAGTGACCAAGAAGCAGAGCCACAAGCACCCTGCCTGGGCAGGAGGGGACTTTGTCCACCCTGGATAGGTGCATCTTCCCCAACTCCTTGCAGTTCTTCAGAGAAGGTAAGGGAAAGCTGCTTTCTCAGAATAAATCACACAGAAGCAGTTTAATCCATCACTTCCAGCCTCCAGCTGAAAGCTGTGGGGCTGATGGATGTGGAAGTCACTAGACTTCACTCCCTTGCCCATGGTCACAAAGCACTTGCAGCAGCCTCACATCAGGAAGCACTGCTGTTACCTCACTGCCTTGTCAAAGGATGATGCTGTTGCACAAACCAGGCAGAACTGAAGAAAATAAAGTCATCACATATACATGAAAAATTTGTGTTTATACGCTTGTCATTTTGCAATGAAACTAATCTCATGCTACTTCAGCCCTTCCACAACACTGAGGGATCTCTTAAGAAAGAGAAGAAAAGACATACGTGAGCTTCCCAATGCTCACTTCTACTATTGAGAGAATAATGCATGGACATCTGTGTGTCCACACAGGTGCTCTCTCTCTCCATCTCTAAAAACCCCATCTGAACGCACAAAACAAATCCAATATCTCTTTCTGAGCTGTATGAGTTTAACAGCCAAATTAACAATCATTTAAAATAGCATTGCTGCAGCACTTGCCAAACAACTTCTCTAGTATGTTTCTTATTTTTGTAGGACTTACTAAACACAATTTTTTCCACTTGAAATTAAATTGCTCTGGTAAATTCTAATGTGTTACTCAGCAGAACCTGGACACACCCAAAAGCATTGGTTGTTTACTTAGTGGTCACAGTGAGGAAAGCATTACAGCAATATTTAGAGAGAGATTGTTTTTCAAATCTAAAATGGAAAGAGTGACACAGTGAGTGGAATGCAATGCCCTATTCCTTGCCCTACAAGGTTAGTTTCCACTAATTTTTTATCAAGGTATTTTTCATACATCAGTTGGAAATGCAAGATTTAGGACCTCCCTGACAAACCAATCATACATTCAAGCTGAGTTTGTAAGTCACATTCTTATGTTCACACCCCTATTTTTACTTGCTTAAGCTTACTTGCTTAAACTCCAATATTGAATTTAACTTGGAATCCCTAACAGTTAAACCTAGTCGCAACTAGCAATTTCAGAACTAATGTAAAAACGTTTGTAATCTATTAATCTATTCAGTAAAGTTTCATTACGCGGTCTTTTATGAACCTGTGTGAAAGCCCTGTATAAAGATGAAGAAAACACAGGGTTTAAATCAGTAGCAAGTCTTTTCAGACACACAAACATAATCTTCAGTAAATTGTTTTTTTCAGTTAATTCAAACAAGCCAAACTCTGTTATGAACCTATCTAGACCTCCTCCTGCATCCCTCACTTACAAATAATTTTTCTTATGTGTTTTAGCAATGTGACAGTTTGAGAATGCAAGATGCATAGCTAAAATGCTGAAGTAGTGTCAAATGCTAATTCTGACCTCAAAATGCATCTGAAAAAGACAGCTCAGTATAGTTTGATATATCATATTGTTTATTCTTATAATAAACTGGTATCTGAGACATTTACCTGAGCTACATATAATTGCACCCTGTTTTATCCACCTAGCATTTAAAGAGTCTGAATTAAATTAATAACAATGAGGCGAGTCTCCCTAAGAAATTACTTTTTTTTTTTCTGTAAATGAAAAGTCTCCAGACACTAACCTCTCATTAAAACTAGACTTTGCTGCCTCTCAGCAATTAAAAGCTACAATCTGTTGTTCTTGCTTTACACTCCTTTCCACACCCTCCAAAAAAATCATCTAGCAGAGCCAAAATCACATTATTTGAGTAAGTACATGGTGGTAAGCATGTTTCTAATATGGCGATGTCCCAAGGTCAAATAACATTTTTTAGAAAAAACACAATACAACATATTCTTAAAGGCAACTTCCCCGTTTTTTTTCAGTGAATTCCTAGAAAGCCAAAAATAAACCCAACAAAGTAAGCAGTTCCCTATCCCATTTTAAACTTTTTCCTTTTCTTATACCATCATACAAGATCATTTTTAAGTTTTTGACTTCCAGGTAGGCAAAAGAAATTAGAAGACCATGACCTTCTAGTTGCCAAAGTCCTACTGCACAACAAAAGGTCATAAAGCACATAGATGTAAGTAAGCAAAATGATGCATCAATTTAGTGTAAAAGAAACAGTAATACCTTTATCCTGTAAAATATTCCTGCCAGCTGGGTGATGCAAAGGAGATGCTTCAGAGCTGTGCCCAGATTTTGAAGGAGAGGAAAGTGGAGTGTCTCCCTGAGCATATGGGGAAAGGACACCTCCTTTGCGGTGCTGTTCTTCTTCTTGGTTTTCAGTTAGGTTGTCAAGTGAGATTGCTGCACTGCTAGCCACGGGGGAGAGGGAGGAAGCACCAGAATCTGATGCTGGTGAGGATGCTCTCATGCATAAGGGCAGTGGTGATTTTGAAATGTGCATGGGACTACTGAAACTGTGTGATGGCTGTTGGTATAAGAGATTATAAAGCAGGTTATACCACTTAGTAAGCAAACAGAGCAAGATTTACTTTGAACATGCAATTCTTTTATTCTTTATTTAGCTTTGTATTTGTATGAAATGCTTTAGCAATTCACGGCATTACCCTTTGATACTACACACAATGTTTTTTATTGGTATTTGCTTTCAGATGAAGTCAGAATAGGACAAAACAATGAGCAAATATTGTATCAATTGTGTTAACAAATTAACAAATAGAGAAATGCACAATTCAAGCTCCTGTCACCTCCTGCATAAATGAAAGGACCCGCTCTGCATTATAAAGCACATGTAAATCAAGACCAGGATTCCAGTTAAAACACAACAGAACCAAAAAAACCACGTGTGTTGACTCAAAAGGAGACCGGACTTGCACATCACTCAAGGACATTCACAGTAGACCGGTCACAGAGGAAAAAATACTGCCTGTGCTACAATGAAAGGATAGAGGATGAAATAACTTACAGGAGCAATTTAGCACTCCATAGGAAGCCTGAAAGACAGGGTAGAGTCCTTCTCACCTTTCGTTCTAGGCTGTCCTCCCCATCAGTTGAACTGATGCTATCATACAGCCGCGTTCTGGACGGCCTCTGCCGCTTGTTCTTCACTGAGAGCTGAGCTCGAGTCTTCAGAGCTTTGGAGTCCAGTCTCTCTGTTTCTGGAACTGCTTCATTGAAATCTGTACAGAAACATGATTTGAAGCTGTTTAACCAAAGGATCTTTCACTACTTTTTCCTAACAGAAGGAATTGTACAAACAATTCTAAGTCAAACCACTTTGCATAGAATCATAGAATCATTTAGGTTAGAAAAGACACATTTTACTTGTACCTGTACCTTCTTAACTCCTATAGAACACCCAGAAAAATAATTATTATCTTTAAATAATAAACTTAAACAAGTTTATCTGTACAGATTCAGCAAGGGCATAGCAAAGAATCAACTGCAGATATTTAGGAATTCAACCAAGTATTCCCACTGTTACACACACAACCACACAAACCCAGCTATACCAGCCCAGAAAACAGATCCACTCAGACTCCTTCAAAGGGAGTTGCATGTGCTTGGCCTGCAGAGAGTTCTCCTCCATCAAGGCATAAACATCAGTAGGTGATACATGAAAATTGGATAAGTACTTCAAATAAAAAATGGAACAATGAAACCATCATACTTGCCTGGCTTCAAAGACACCTGATTCCTGAATGTCTTGTGAACAAGGTACACTGAACATTTCATATGACTTGTCTCTACAACTAAAACTAACATTTCTGCACTTGTCTTAGCTATCAACCATCCACTCAAATGAAATCTGAGTATTGCAGCAAATCTAACATCTTACAAAACTGGAGTAACTAAGACTAAAAACATTTTAAAAGGTCTTTTTGTATTTTATACCAGAAAAAGAATAGATTCTTTATAGTTTTAACAATTTATTTTCAACCCTCACAGTAAAAATCAAACAATAATCCATTAGATTCATTTACTTGTCTACACACTGCATTCATAATACATTAATTAATTGAAATCTGATCTTAAAGATATTTTTGCTTTTCTTCTATGTGTAAGAGTTAAACGTTAATTCACATGATACTGCAGAATAGTTAGCATTGTCTGACCTGCAATTATGCTTCTGCCCTAAGTACTCCACAGGATAACTACACATTGTCACAGCTTGAACTGCTTGTATTTGTTCTTTCAGGTGTACACACTTCAATACATCCCTTCATTTCACTGCTGAAAATATTCAAACTATCAACACAAGACTGCAAATGGTATTCACAGAAGTGCTCATATAGGGCCTTCTTAAAGCAAAAGACCATCTGGGCCTGGAGCTTCCTACTTCCTCAACCCCATCACTGGTTGCCCTGCTTTGTTCCAGTGGAACTGGGCTGCTGCCAGACGATTTCTGCTCCAGCCACACGTGCTGCCACCCCCAGTCTCAGCTCCCTCTTCTGCAGAGACTGCCTGGCCCTCACAGTTCCCAGCACAAACCCACAACCTCACATGATGCTGTAGAAATCTCCCAACTTGCTGGGGAGTCTGGAAAATCTCTTACATCAAAGTCATAATAGTTTTTATTTCACTCTCAGAGTCAATGTCATGAGACTTTCTTTCATCAGACGTTCAACCACTTGACTCCAATGTTCTTCCATCTGAATTATTTCAGTACCACTGTGAAGCAGGAAAAAGCTCACCTGTACTCCCACTGTTCTTCCATTAGACAGGCTGACAGAATTTAAAATCTCCTTCTGTGAACTGATGCATCCCTGAGTATCCAAAGACACTCAGAAAGTATAGCCACAAAGTGGCTTGAATGGGCACTTGCACAGGGATGTCAAAGTCTGAGACTGTCAAAGTCAGCCTCAGCACTGAACTGTTTAGATTTCAAACCAGAGACTCCTGCCAGTAAACAGCTTGATTCTCTACTGCAGACACAGCTCATGATCACTAAACCAGAAGGCTACAATGCACTTTATCCATTTCTCTGGACTCTCAGAATAAACCATATATTTGTAAAGGAAACACAATCCTTAGTCTAGTATTCCCTGGCAAAGAAAAAATTACGTGGGCCATAGGAGTTCTGATTTTCTCTCTTTAACTTCCACTGATGTTACTGGCAGCCCCTTAAGCTCAGTGTGAGGTTATGTTACAGCCTGAGGAGTCATGCAGTCTGGCAGGATGCTGAACACAGCCAGAGCACTGGCAGCGTCAGGAGCAGTTATGCTCAAATGTTTGCAACCATCAGGCTGCATCAATTGCTTCCTCCCAAGTCTCCTAGCACACAAGAATGTAATAAACACCTCAGATCACACTGAAACAAAAACATACTTGATACAATTTTAATTAAAATATTATATTTTTACATAATCTAATTTTTTGATGGAAGACAGACCTGCAAACTTCTGAACAAAAATTCTGGGATGTGGCTGTCTACCCCAGAAACACAATGCAGAGGCTTGATCAAGAAGCATGTGTTACACTTGCCAAACATGAGCCAGAAAAGAGACTAGAGCACCTGTGTGAATGTCACAAAGGCAGTGTGCACAACCCACAACCCCCAGGGAGACTCTACTCAGCTCCAAAACATTGTGGACAACTCTCCTGCCCTTTATAGCTCCTCTGCAAACATCCATGGGTTGATGGTAGGTTCCTTTCTTAAAAGGTTTAAACAAGAGTGATACAGAGACCTAGGCTCTTTGCAGAGCAAGTATCACTACATTACAGCCTGATAAAGACCTCAGAAACTGACACAGAATTTACTGGAAAAGGTATATGGAAGTCAAAGAGTGCTACAGTATATTTAAGGATATCCTTATTTTTAAAAAGGAGAGTTTTTTTCTCTTGTTAAAACCACAAATGCAGCCTGGAATCTAAGGTCTAACTATGCTGCTTCTGCTTTCAAAAAAATCATTGGCGATTATCTGTTTTTCCTAGCAAATAATTTTTGATTTTATTTATGTGGTTAAACTTGGCTGTTTAAATCCACAGATCATCTAGTCTAATACTCAGAAGAAATTAACACAGGTTAGTAACATTTCTCTAGCAGAACATTTTTGCAATGAAAAAAGGCAGCTCTTTGAAAATTTTAATGCAAATCTGTCAATCAGAAAACCTAATTCTGAAGCACTGACATGCAGATTTTTAACGCTATACTAAGAACCTCCAAATTTTTGGAATTAATTTTCACATTTTTCCTTTTTTTTTTTTTTTTTGGACATGTAGAAATTCCTGATTTTAGCTCTTGAACCACAGACCTGTGCTGACATTGTTACAACAGTACATGTAAGCACCATTTTTCTGAGTCAGGTGAAGAAAACATACTTTCCTCTCCTGATGCAAACTGAAAGGATTTGTGTTAACAGTACTGCTAAGTATTAAATGTTTTACACTGCTTACTGAGTCTCTATGTCAGAAATACAGGCTTTCTTGTCATCCTGGGTGCTTCTCTGAACTTCAGAGATTTCACTACAATTAACACTTGACAGAAAAATATAGGCCTGTGAAGACTGGTAGAAATCAACTGCACAAGGTCTGCATATCACCTCACACCATTTCAGCAGGACTAGCTCTTTTTTATACACACAACTTGTTAAAAATGTAATTCATATTGATTTGTTTGTAAGGCAATATTGTTGCGGTCCACACATGAAATGACTGCTAAAATATCAATTTTAATAAAACACCTCTGTGCTTGTTAGAAATTAATTTATTTCATACTGTATTGCTTCTTTTTCAACAGAGAAATAAATAGTAATATAGTTTATAGGAATCCTGGGCTGCATCAAAAGCAGGGTGGCCAGCAGGACAAAGGAGGTGATTCTGCCCTTCTGCCCTCAAGAGACCCCATCTGGAGTGCTGCATCCAGCTCTGGGAATCCCAGCCTAAGAAGGACATGGAACTGTTGGATCAAGTCCAGAGGAAGACCACGAAGTTGATAAGGGGACTGGAGCACCTCCCCTATGAAGACAGGCTGAGAAGGTTGGGGCTGCTCAGCCTGGAGAGGAGAAGGTTGTGCAGAGACCTCACAGCACCTTCCAGTGTGTGAAGGGGCCCTACAGGGAAGCCAGAGAGGGACTCTGTCAGGAACTGTACTGACAGGACAGGGAGTAATAGTTCAAACCGAAAGTGGGGACATTTAGGTTAGAAAACTGGAAGGAATTCTTTACTCTGAGGGTGGTGAGACACTGGAACAGGTTATCCAGGGAGGCTGTGGATGCTCCATGCTTTGCAGTGTTCAAAGCCAGATTGCATAAGGCTTTGAGCAACCTAGTGAAAGGTGTCCCTGGCTGTGGCAGGGGGGCTGGGACTTGATGATCTGTAAGGTACTTCCAACCCAAACAATTCCATGATTCTATGATTCACAGGAGTTAAGGTTTGGTTCAAACAAACCTTGACTTAAGCCATCCAGGCAGGTCACTTGCTTAGTATCTAGATTTTCCACTGGATCTCCTCTAGAAACTTCTCCAAAAGATGTCTGCCTTTCAAAAATGTTGTTGTTATTGTTAACCTGGCTTCCATTTTGCTTCATTAGCCTGAAAACTTCTGCTTCCAAGTCTTGTATCTGAAAGAAATATAACACAGTATTACCAATAATATTCACCGCAATACATCCTCCCATTTGAAATGTCATTTTTGCAGAGTATCAGACAGAATTGTCTCATTCTTCAAATGTAAGAGTGAATGCTACTCACACGAGCTTGTAAACCTTGAACCTCTACAAGGTGTGCTTTCTCCAGATCTTCTATTTTCTTTCGTTCAGCTTCCTGGCGTTTGATGAAGTCAAGTTCTCTTAGGGAAAAATAAAGATGTATTTGCTGTCATCAAAGCAATCAGACTGAAACAAAAACCTAAGAACTATGAAACTGCAATCAGGACAAAACCCTAAGCAGTCTAAGTGAATATGCTAGGTGATGATATAGAAATGGCAAGAGCAACTTATCTGGAAAAAAAAATCTCAGTTTTTATTGATAATTAAAATAGTTAAACCAGTTTCTTCTCCTAATATGTGTTTACAACAAAAACAACGTAGCTTAGTTTATGCTGTTCTCTGTTGTAGGAAATGGAGCAAAGTCTGTTTTACTATAGTATGACTGTGCTCCTTCACAGAAAGGACATCCTCTAAGTTTGCAGGTAAAAATCAAATTTTTGAAAGGAAATCTGTTAGGTCAGTTTAGGAGTCTGAAGTATTCAAAAACAATGGACTAGGTCTTTGGTCTTTGTCTAATATAAAGCAGAATATCAATAGAAAGCTATCCAAATTCTAGTGACTTTCCCTGTTCCTTTTTATTTTGAATATCAAAGAAATCTGTGATAGAAAGCACACAAGATGCAAACTGGTTCTGGAACAGTCACGAAATTTCAGGATGGGTAATGACATTTTGACAATCTAATCCCCTTTTCAATGGGACAGGATATTCATTTCTGCAATCCCAATTATCACTTGACATTGCTTATGTCTTTGAGCTTTCTTCTTTAAATAAGTATATTTCAGCAGAAAATGAAAAAAAGCTGCTGCCAAAAAAAAAAGTAATTTGGGGAATGGAAGCTGTTATAGAAATATAAGATGTTATTATTCTTGCTAGCCACCAGGGAGAAGGGACCACATGAAACAGAGGGGGCCAGGTAATCATCAGTTAGCTCAATTCAGCTCAAACATTCTTGGCATCTACAAGAAGAAGAAAAATAAAATGTAAAATGTAACAAAACAATATTGTTTTTGATGTTACCTTAGTATACAGCAGGAATGAATCCAATTGATACAATACCAATATAAATTGCTGCAAACTTGCTAATCACATGCTTTACTAAGATTACTCTTAGTTGTTTGTAATTACATTGAACTGTCTCCTAATTCTGAAACATGCCAACCTGGAATATTATAGAATAAGTCTTTATTTAGGTACAGTATGACCACAGCTTGAATACTAGCATTTTTCCATAATAAAGAGTCCATGCTTTTCATAAATAAAAAAAGTGGAAAACAGTGTTGACCTTACAGGTGTTTAACAGTGGGTTTCATATTTCAAAATATATCACATATATCACATGTTTTCTATCTGGCCACTAAGTCATTTGCTGAGCCTGGTGTAGCTGCTTACTTTTGCTGAAAATCCTTGATTAATTTCTTTGCCTTGTTATATTTCTTCTCCAGAGCCTGATACTGGCTTTGCGTCTCCTTGAGGTGCTCATTCACTGTGTGACACAGGGTTTGTGCCTCAATCCAATAACTCTCTAATTTCATCATCCTTTCCTTATTCTCCTCAATGTTCTGCTGGAGTTGGGTCTTCTCCAATTCCCACCTCACCTTCTCATTCTCAGCAGCCTGCAGCTGAACAAAGGAGTGGAGATGCAGTCCATAAAAAGCTGCAAAGTGTAGTCTAATAGTTTAGGATTAATTGAAACAACACAAATAGTGAGAATCAGTGAACTACAGTAGTGACATGCTAGCAGTGGGCAGAGCGTTCCAGGACAAAGAAAACAGGCTGACACATGTATTATTCTTCCTCATAAAACCAAGTAGAGTTTTTACTCAGTGTTTCAGTGCAGCCTCTATGCTTCTCTGGGTGGTAGTAACCTATTTGACTGACTGACATTTAAAAATGTCAACAGTGGAGTACTCAGGCAAACTGCAGGGTTAATCAGCCAGCACATGGGATGTATTTTGCTTTATGCACGTGACTCAGGTGCTATAAAGCATTCACATACTTTCAGAAAATGATGTCATTTCTTATTTTGGGAAGAGGGAATATGATTTCCAGGGTTTTTTTTGTGTTAGGGTCATTTCCTAACTGAAGCTACCTGCAGGTTTCAGTGTTTGGTGCTGGATAAGGGTAGGATTATACAGCATCTCATGTAATTTAGCTCCAAGAATTTAGTGAACAAAAAAATGCCTTAACATTCCTGTTTATTTATCAAGACTTTTTAATTTCCTCTAGGCAGTTCCTCTAGCATCATGGCTGATACGCACCAAAAAAATTAACTTGTTTGCAGTTTTATTAGTAATATACCTAAACTAGCCACATTTTCTTCAGCTCTAATGAAAAGACAAGGTAAAAAGGTCCAACACTAAAAGGCACATTAACCCTAATCTTGCAAATGGGTTTTCACAGATGAATGTTTACACCCACACATTGATGCCATCAAATCAATGGCCTCGGCACAATCCCAAGGGATCGACTGTGTGGCTCAAATTGGAACTGGAAAGCAGAGGAAGAAAAGACTTTTGACTTTCTGGACTGAGACAGGACAACATGAATTGTCCTTACAGAAAACAGTTGCAAAATGAATTTCTTTTTAACACTAATTTATGTAGATTTGATAAACACTATGCAAAATACACAGTGAGCGCAAATGCTGCTGGAAAGAAATAATAACCTAAAATCTTTTTCTGAAGTACAATTTTCTCTTTTTCTTATTTTTTTTTCTTTATAATGTTCTCAGACTCGAAGAGAAGGATGTCATTATAAAACCTAGTATTGCTGAACAACTGAATAATCAGTTGGATTCCCATAAAGGTTACCCCAGTCCAAAAATCCCAATTCGTTTTTATTGCTATAACAAATTTAATTCATTAACTAGCAGCTGATTGTGAGATAATGTTTTCTTTTAAACTCGTCATATTTTTCCTTCCTAGACTATCTTTTAAAGAGAGCTGCAACAATATGAAACAACACTTTTTCTTCTGTATATTACTTCTATTAAATACCTTTAAACACATCAGATATTTTAAAAATGTTGATAAAGGAAAGTAGCATAGGGATACTTTAACATCACTGGTAAATAAAAAACCTAGTAACTTCAACTTGAATACTCAATCCAAATATAATTTTAAAACCTGAAAAAATGCATCAGAATTTTAAAACTAGAAATCTGCCATTTAGTCATTATGGCACTCCTTAAAACATATGTTTAATTGAAGCTACAAAAGTTGGCAGTTTCTTTTAATAGCAGCACTTGAGATTTTTATTTGAAACTTGGAATAAAGAATATACACCAAAACAAGATTTATCTGAGCCACTGCGCCTCTTAATCAGCCTTTAATAAGGATGTTGACTTCTCCACCCACATAAAGATACATATCTTCAGATCTGATTTTGCATGAAGAAAAAAACATCATGTATTAACCATATATTGATTCTTACCTTTGTCTTCAGCTTCTGAATTTCAGCTTCTGTAACTGCATGTTTGATTTGCAACTAGAATTGAAAATATAAAATAAACAAGTTAAGTCACAGAGAGTACTCCGGTATTTTTAAAGCCTGTGCTGCAAGTTGAATACCTTATTACATAGCAGAAGGCCCCGAAGAGTGCTGCAGTGCAGTAGATTGTAAATTAAAATGTCTAGCTTGCAAAATGACTCAGTCTGTGCAACCTAATTAAAGATAGGATGCCGTCTAACCACTCATAATTTCAAATCAGAACATCCAATCTGTTTAGCAAAACCAAATGTCTTATGTTTAAAAAAAATAGATGTTATCCTGCTGGGCTTTGCACTCCTCTGATGCGAATGTGAAATACATCCCAGTGCTGAAAGTCCCACTGCACTGATTAAAGCAGACACGTTACAAAAAAGCAAATATGGAAATAAGTGATTTAACAACTCAAGAAGTTAGGAAAACCTTGAGGGAAGATTCCACATGTTTATTTCATGCAAGTAGAAAGGTAAACTGATGCTATCCTTTACCATTAGCTGGAGTTACTCTGCTCAAGTCAGCTAATCTCAATCAAGAGCAGTTACACAGGGAAACTGTAAATAACAGCAAAAGCATTCAAGCACACAAAGCAATTGCAAGCAGATTAACAGCCCAGGCACTGTGCTAAAGGTTGTAGTTACATCACCAAGCAGCCACAACAACAGGGGATCTGTACAGGGAAAGGGTTGGTGTGGAGGACCTGGCATCTACCTGCACACTGGCTGTGGGATTTCTTCTGTACTAACCTGTATTAGTCTGATCCTGTGAACAGTCACTACTTTGAGTGTATTTATTAGGCTACATCCTGAAACAGTGTTAGTTTTACCACAAAGGTCTGCTGTTCAAAGGCTCCAGGAAAAGCTTCAGCAGCATAACCCCAGTCCAAATGGAAATGATCACGCACATGTTCCCAACACCAGCCTGCACCCTGATCCTGCTGCCGTGCTGTTTAAAGCAGGCAGCACGGACAAACTTCTGACAGGCCCCAAAACCTTACACTTGATCAGTGACTCATGTATGTTGGGTATGGAGCTGAGAGCAAGGGCAAAACTGAATTACAGCCTGAGCTAGCACTGCAGTGCAGACAAGGCCATCGTCCATTATTTATGAATAGAAGGAAGAGTTACAGAAAAACATGTTTTACATGCAGGTTATCTCTCTTGCAAGACTAACAAGAGCTTTTGGGAATAGTTTATGTTGAGCTAATAGAGTATGTGAGATTGTTGTACTGAACCAAAACCTAACATCTCTGGTGAAGCAATGGCTACATTCTTGAAGACCCAGCCGTTAGTATGAAAATGTGAAATTATGAAGGAGAAGTTCTTCCGGAAGAGAATAATAATTTTCAAAGTAACGAGAGCTATCACTGAGCTGACCAGTACAAGTATATCTGAAAAATGCTAAGCTAATTTAGAAATTCCCTTTTCATGAAGTCTCTTGAATGCCCTTCTTGTGGCATAGGAAATGCACACTCACAGATACAGTGTGGTTTGCAAATCAGCCTTAATTACTTCACTGAATAAACCTAGTCCTTTAAGGTGGATAATTCCTCAATTTCTGCTGGACAGAATAAATAAGACACCGATTCATCAGTTCCCTTTAGGAATCTTCTTTCTAACACTCATTTCTTGGTCACAGTCTCCAGAGGAGACTGTAAGAACTTCTAGTGCCCACGATCATCTGTTACTCACGCTTTTTGACTTTGCACTGCGAAGTGTTACAACTCTTCATGTGCTCAGTGAGAGCAGATAAAAGATTTCATTTCAAGTGAAACCAGGCACCGACTACAGAAGCTTGCAGAAACACAGATAATCCATGGATCACAGGGCTACTGAGGAAGTGCCACAGGGGAGAGGGGCTACTGGGCCAGGATGGTGTCAGTGCAGCTGGGAACAGGGCACTTGGCAGCCCTGGAGCTGCTCAGTAGGCCAGGAAGCTGGGAAGGACATACACCTTTTTATAATTATGCATATTGGAGGAAACAAAGGAGATACTTTAATTAGCATTTGCATGAAGTTACTTGTAATTTTTGAGCTCAGTTATTCCAACCTCTGATCTGCAATTTTCAGAGATTGAGAACTATTTTTTCTCATCATTGCATTCCTCTTAATAGTGAAAAATTATGAAAGAACCATCTCAAAACATCATGATGTTTATAAAATGCCCTGCCCTTTGCTTAGTTCTGCTACACTGCTCTGAGATTAGATAAAATCAGAGAAATAATGGTTGAGCTAGATTTTCCCCTTTTCAGACTTAATAATGAAATCAAAAAGCCAAGACTCAAAGCCTTAGGCTACCTTCTGACAGTCCACTCCCATCTCTTCCAAAACCCCACAAATCCATAAGGAGCACTTAAAGAGCTTATTATTACATACACACAAACTCCAAATTGTTGCATAAATGACAATCTGCTCAGGTACAGATGGTTTTAACAGTTATTTTCATATGCTCTCTGTTATTAAGTTAAAAAAAAGAATACCGAGCACCCAGTCAGATCATTGAATCAGTACATGGTACAGCAGATCCCACCGAAGCAGAAGAAAAAAGACACTTTTCTGCTTAACAGAAAAATGTGTAGCTGGATATGTACTTTTTTAACAAAGAGAACTAATTATGCTTGTAGAATAGATGAGAAATACTAACATATTTAAAGGTTAGACTAAGCAACAGGCAAGGTCAACTATTTGGCAAAAAAATTTGGAGCTAAAATTTTTTAAGCAAGTTTACTAACAGGGGATCAGAAATCTTTATTCCATGTCCTATATAATGCCAGACAAATTCTTGGCAGATACTATTCTGTATCTTTTGGTTTTCAGTCAATATAAAATTGGGAAGGCTTCACTTCAACAAAGACATTTTGAGTAAATTTTGGCATGTTTCCTATTCAAATATGTCTTGAAAAGCTGATTAATTTTCTTCAAAATAATAAAACTTGTTATAAAAGGTAAGTTTTAGAGAGAAAATTGATTGAATTCATCAAGACTACAAAAGGTAGAACAGGATGAAAGTCTAGCATATGTTAAAATATCAGGAACATACTGGGAAGGAAAGTACACAATAGAATCTAATAATCTCCATGACAATTTTTATGTAATCATTATATATTTTTTGCATATAATAATCATTCATTTTTCATATATTTCATTAAAACATGAAATAATGAATTCTTACATAAATGTCCCTTCTCCCTACAGATCTTGTTTCTCTTCAATCATCACAGCTAAAATAAAGTTTCTAGCTATTTCTCTCAAAGCAGTTAAGAAAAAGCAGTCCTATTCTCTTTCCTGCTTTACAGCCAGGAAAACAAGACTTTCAGAATGCAGCGATTCACCCAGGAATGACCATCTCTCTTCTGACTTTCATTCCAAAAGCAGGGCATTTCAAATAAGAGTGCTCTCAGAGTATGGGAACACATTTTTTGTTGCAAATACTGAATTTAACTAATTAGGTCAAACTATTACGCTTAAAGATTATGTCCTACCCACTTGCCTAATACTTTCATTAATCTCTGGAGTAAGAACAAGAAAGAACAGTTATTCTTTAAATACAATTCCAGAAAACACTGTGTGGGCTTGTGCAGTGTGATCATGAACAAGTCCTCTAGTGTTGAAAGAATTCAGGGCAAATACCAAGAAAAATACATGTACTCACTCTGCATCAGCCAACAAAACGCAGCTGTGTGCTCTTAAATACAATCAGTGAAACAAAAGTGGTGTGCTCATAACAGCAGTAACTGCGTGGGCTGCTGAAAGAGTCCACTCTTAGGCATTTCAGGTTTTCTTCTCAGGCTCTCATCTACACTTACACTCAAGGATCCCAAAGTACCCTTATCTGGTCTCTAAAGCAGCATTTTAAGGCCATTACAGAAGACAGGTCTGCAAATAACTTCAACTCAGTCTGGACAAGCTCAAGTACAGCAATAGGCTGAGTTTACGGAAACTTCATTCAAGCACAGTCTTAAAGGTAATTTTTTAAAGGTGAGTTTCTTGCCCATCACTGCATCTTTGGTTTGCACAGCCTTGGAACACTCGCTGGCACATGGATAATAGTAGCATCTTCCCACTACTTTGAAACTGTATTTCTATGTATGATGAAAAGTATTAGAAAATGAAGTAAAATGTTCTGCTAATTCATGTAAGAGCCTGAAACTCAAAATACGGAGTGAGAAAATGATAATTTAAGTAAAGTAAAAAACTTTCAGGAAACAATTGAATAACAGCAGGCACCCAACGGATATGAAGAGTATTAGTAGAAAAGGTAAAGACTGGTTGCTCATTGACCAATTACTTTCCATAAATTACTCTCACTAGATAGTAGTAACAATAAATTTACACAAGATAAAACATCTGCTTTGAGTGGAAAGGAAGGCAAGAGGATAAGCGGAGAAGGATAAAAAGAGAGTCCTGGTATTTTAAAACTCCTATCTAGGCCCAGGTTCTGCTGCTTAAATGTCCTGTGAGGTTCTGGCTACTTTCCACCCTTCTATCTTTCTGTATTTTAACAAAAAAGTTATTGCTGTCACTCAGCCCATTACTGTAAGCTTAGGTACATCCATTGTTTCATATCATTATTTGCATAAGAATTCAGGAAAGCTCAAAAAGAAGCCACATTAAAAGCACAGCCTAAAATACAGAAGAAATGTCCCTCAATACTCTGGTATCTGAAATTATATTAATTCAATGACCACAATGAACACCACAGTTAGTACAGGTGGATGCTATACTCTGTAACCATAGACTTTGGTAAAATACCCTTTTGAAGTATGGCTGCTTCCCCAGCACAGCATCTTTCTAAACACGTGGCCAAACATATGACATGGCTGTACACTGATGAGTTGCTGTGTAATGGTATAGGATGAATTTCAAGTCTCTCTTCACTGAAATGTAACATTTGCTGTTTGGTTTTCCCAATCATCTTTTACCAGAATCTTACAAAAAACAAAACCAACCAACCAACCCAAACCAAAAAAACCCCACCTCAAACCCCAGCAATCTGCTAGTGATGAATTAACTTACACTTGGTCTGTCTGGTCAAACTAAGTGCTGGGGCAGAATAACTTCTGTACTGAAAAGTTAATTTACAAATTACCCTCCATCAGTACAACAGTCAACTGGAAGCTGATGCCAAAATATCTCCAAAGAACAGTTGTACTTCTTTCAAGAAGAAATTTTTGAGTCATTTCAAAGTACTCAGCATACAAACAGCAAAAAACCACTCCAGTTTTCAAGAGAAAAAACCCAAGCACTAAGAACTGAAATAATTAGAAATCTGGTTTGATGAGGTATTTCAAGAATATTTTCCAATATATAACTTACTTCTTTGAATTTGTGAGCAAGTTTGCTGGTGTCCACATCACTGGGGGAGAACATGTCATCATTTTCAGGGAGATCAAACACTTCAATAGCCATGTCACCTCCTGGAAGGACAGGTCCCATGTCTTCATCTTCTTCATCTGTAGCATATTCCCCTGTCTCAATTTTATAGCATTTAAAAAATTCCAGTTATCCTCTTATTATGCAGAGACTATTCAAAGAGTAATTAAGATACTGTGCAAACATGGCATTCAGCATACAAAAAACGTTCTCTTTGTCTTTAGCTATAACCCCAGTACTGATGAATTCTACTAAACAAAATACAACTCTACAGTAGTATTTCAGTATATTAAGAGAGAAGAGAAAACAGTGTCTTATGCACTAATAACTTAGTTCTCAAGCATTACTGGCTCTGTATTTTGATGGTTTCATCCTTTTCCAAGTGAGACCTCTTTTCCATAGAAAGAAAACTCCAAATTTATTTCAGATTTAACAAGGAATCTTTTCCAAACAGAAAAAAAAAAACCAGAATATGACCAACAGGATCTTGATTAGTTGTTAGTAAAGTCATCTGGATTAAGTAATTCTCCAGTGATATTCCATGCTGAATTTGAAAATTCATTGGTTTGTTCTTTATAAACAAATTAACAATAGAAAAGTAACACCCACACAGAAAGACAACAGTAGGAAAAAGAAACTGAGTGTCAGAGACAAGTTCAGAGTCTGAAGCCAGAATTTACTCAACTTTCATCTTGAATAAGGAGCTGCTTTAAGCTAGTTTTAAACAGTAAATGTGGGTGTTTCTTGGGCTGGTAAAGCATGAGATGCAAACAATTTGCTGACAAAACAGAATAAAGAGAAATTGTAGGCTGCAATCAGTATCTCATGAACAAGCAAAATAAAACAAAGCAATAATATTGACAAGAAACAGCTTGCAATATTGAACCCCAAATTGCCTTCTCAGTCTTTTGCACACATATCTGTGCTCATCTCTCCCCATCCCTTAGGTGAAAGGTACCACCTCGCTTCTGCAGGGCTCCCTCTGGAAGCTGGAGTACAGCACGTACAGATCACAAACAGCCTGCTGGCTGTGCAGATGACTATGCAAAAACATTGTAAAGCAAACACTTCCCTCAGGACCACATCTGGATTTATAAGGCTTGGGACTAAATAAATACATGGAAAAGGAAGGGCGGGGGGACTGGTGCAGTCTTTTTCATGTTTATACAGTAACACTACCAAAATTTTGACAAAACTATTTAAAGTTTTTCTTCATGAGCTTCCAGTTCCTGGGATGAAGAAACAGAATAGTATTATCAGAAGTATATTCTCCACAGTGCTATTATTATCTATTCGTGTCATTTTTTGACAAAAGGACTTTTCAAAACAAGAGGTAAGAACTCAGATGTTTGAACAACAGTTCAAACCTCAGCTTCCTACCTTAATTCAATTTCCCAGCTGTTTAGGCTTATGTGACTGTCTCTCAACTAAAAAGCAGTGCATGGCAGATATTGAGTCTAGGTGCACAGGTACACACAGGCAGCACATAGAATCACAGAATGGTTTGGGTTAAAAGGAATCTTTAAAGATCATGGAAAACCTACATTCTTCCTTTTTAAAACCTAAAAAAAACCTTTAAACCTTTCCTTTTTAAAAGTTTTAAAAAGCAAAGAAAGCCAAAACACTTAGAAAGCATAAAATAATTTAGTAAAATTTTCTGATGTTAAGAAGAACTACTCAAAAGAAGGTAAGTCACCAACATGCACAACACATCTATACTTTAAAAGTCACTGTAAAGCGAGGCACTTTTTTGGTGAGTTATTGCTGCCTCTGTAAATAGTTACATGTTCTCCGATGAAATAAACAAAAACCATTTATTTTATATACTTCATACCTACTAAGGATATATGGCTAAGAATCTCAGTAGTCTTCTACAAAAAAAGCTAACAGCTGGTTTTGTTTCTTCTTTCCTTATTTAAGAGAAGGAAAGAACACATAGTCCATCTCAGAGGAGTTTTCAGGCATGTAAGCATTATAGTTAAACAAAACGACACCTGAAAGTGTCCTGTATGTCTAGATCTCATATACACACACACACACACAAAATGTTCTGTTACACTATACTTGTAGTATCTTCTGTTTCCATTTTATTGTCCCTGGCTATGTGCAGTACCTGTCTAAACGGAAAATTTGGCTGCTAACTCTCCTGGCTCTCTCCAGGAGCATGTAACAGCACCTTCACACACCATCAGGGCAACCAGAAGCAGAAACACTAACTCTCAAAATCACACAGAGATTTCAGCAAAATTAATTTCTGGGGGGACAAAATACTAACAGTCCATTAACTTTCTATTTTGCAGTCATTATCCCTGAAACATCTCTAAGGTAATACACAACTGTAATTTCTACATTAAAAAAAGACATCTTGGCAGGCCCATCAGCAGTTGCAAGGAAATCTCTGAAGCATGCAAAGAGGAGGCAGAAACAGGATTATTAACCAGTAAACTCCTGCCCCGCTTATGTAAAACAAAACAGATCTGGCTCGGCTACATGTGCATTTTAAAGGAATATATTAATGCAAAATCACAATTATATTTACCAATTTTGGCAAAGGAATAAAACAGATGAATTTAGTTAA
Source organism: Vireo altiloquus (assembly GCA_013396875.1). Taxonomy (NCBI): domain Eukaryota; kingdom Metazoa; phylum Chordata; class Aves; order Passeriformes; family Vireonidae; genus Vireo; species Vireo altiloquus. The sequence goes on along the minus strand of VZRF01008265.1, from coordinate 261,712 downwards.
AACTGATCTCTCCAACAATTTAAACTAAGAAAAAGTACTGGATACAAAAAGAGAAATGAACACACATGAAGGACTAAATTATGAAGGAAAAATTCAAGAGCAGACAATATTCTACTGGCCTCAGGAGCCAGAGTGTTTGAAGAGGATCATAAGGCAGCTAAAAAGGAACACAAAGGAAATCTTACTTCAAATTGTACATAATGAGTGTCAATGAGCACAGTCATTTTTGCCTCAATTAATGAAAAAAAGTAGCTGTCAGAGCAAAGCACAGCTCAAGTAAACAAGACACCTGGATAATAAGAACCCATTACAGAACATAGAAATAAATAGGACTTTTGCTTTTGTTTTCAAAAGAAAGGGATTTCATCTTACAGTCACATGAAAAACAAACTACATGTTCAAAAGAACCAATGTGTAGATTATGGAAATATACATCATAAACTACATGAAACATACTTCCCCAGAAAAAAATTATCTCTGCTGACTTTTGTTCCACATGAAACTACCAGAAGGCTGTTCAGACACTCTGCCAGTTAGCTAGAACGTGAAATTCACTATTTTACAAGGAGCAGCAAGGCACACAAAAAAAGTTGTGTTACTTCAAATAACAAAGCCTTGTAAGGTAAGGGTAGTAACTCCTTGAGGTTCCCTGCAATACATTTTGGTTTCTTAGCCGACAACAGCAATAATATTTTTTACTCCATAGTCAATGAAAACATACATGCTCTTGAGGGGAAATCTAAGACTCTGCATTCTGTGTTGGTGAGCAGAATTCATCCACGTAAAAGCCCTACTTCTCATTCCAGTAGCACCTAGGGCTTCAGCTTGTCCCATCCAAAGCAATAGCTTCTGATCTTAGCCATTCCATTTTGCTATATGCCATCACAGCTAATAGCATGAAATTATCAACCTGAACTGCAATTTTCCACTTCTAAAGGGAAAATGTGTTACTTGCATTGTTTAACTGCCTGAACTGTAAATTTCTGAAATGTGCCTAACACTCCCAAGCAGAAACAAGGAGCTGTAGCACCAGCTGCGATAATGCAGACAGACCTTCCCCAAATCACCATAACAAAGGTTGCATCAAGCTACACCTTTTGTTCCTGCTGAAACTCTCCCAAAATCAGGGAACACCATTTGAAGAACTATAAAAACAACTCAAGCCCATCTTTTAATTTGATTTTTTCTTTGATGGCTTATACTTAATTCTTTCAAAAGAGTGAAGAAAAAACACAATGGAATAGTATTAATCATTGCTTTTACAGGAGTCCATTATATTAATGATGTTGAAAAACATGTACTCCCTGAAAGCTTTGATTTAGCAAATGTACTCTTTGGGTGTTAGACATTCAAGTACATTGCCACATTTGTTTTTTGCATGTGTCAAGATTTTCTTCAATGGTTCTAATGGTTGCTTTGCTCTCAGCATGTCCTGATGAATGAGAATTTAAAAAAAAATTCATATGACTATTAGTGATACTAAAATAGATTAAAACATCACTTGCATTAAACTACTTGTCTGCGGCCACAGAGCGTCAGAATCCTGCAATATATTATTCTTTTCACAATTTGCATCACCCCATGCAGCCTTCTGGGGAACAGGCCATCTGCTTTACATGACTTTTGCCATTCGCTGTAGAACATGAAGAAGATAATACCATGTTCAAATCAAAATTCCAAGAAATGTCAGAATTTGACTTGTGCACAGAACACTATGTTAACACAGGGAATTCAAAAGGTTTCAGTCAAGGATACAGATTCAGGTCATACTTAGCACACCTACTAGGAAATACAAAGACAGTGCCTACTCCAAAGCCTTTGTGTTTTATTTTCTCACAGGATGCTACAAAGTGAAAGGATGTGGGACTTTAGAAAGCTAGGCAAACTGGTGATGAGCAAACTCTGCAGCAGGCTACCTAGAGGCAACATACCCTCCCAGCTTTACTGGGATTAGCACAGACTCACTAGGAAATGCCAGTGCTGCCCATTGAACGTAACACTTGAGAAATAACTGATTCTGGCTCAAGTGCTTGGCTTATGGGAGCTTAACAACAAATTGTGAGCTCATGCACACTTATCCTGCTAGTCTTTGCATGGACTCCACTGTGAACATCCATTTTCTTTTAGTGTTCAGTTCTGCATGAGGGCTTTGTGCTTCCATGAAAAAACTTAAATGAGGGAGCATCTGAAAGCATCCTGCAACCCTATGATGACCTGCAGCCCATGGTAACAGCAGATTCTAAAATGCAGAGATGCTGGTCATTTATATTGTAAATGATGAGTTTTCAGTATTACTTATACAGTAAATGATATATGGTTTAGCACCATTGTGTGTATCAGTGTGAATTTTCCCCAACAAACAGCTGTCAGGCAACATTCCTTCAAGACAATGGAATGAGAAGGTAGGAGGCTAACACTGCACCTCTAAATTTATTATCTAACTCAAGTCCACTGCCCACTAGCTGGCAGAAATCAAAACTGTCTCAAAATGCTGCTTTTTTAAAGAACTTGGATCCTTCTAAAATACCTAAATACTCCTTGCGCTATGAAGACTTTCAGAAGTTCCAAAGCAGAGGAAATCCAGCCAGCTGGTGGCACAGCAAGATAAAATACCAGAACTTGCACATCCCTGGCACACATTCTCTTCCTGTGATTTGACCAGCTCTAACAAACACAAGTCATGCACCATCAGGCTCCAGGACTGAAATACAGATTACTGATCTCCTGTTCTGGAAAACTTTATTGCTGTCCTTGTAGTAAAGTCTCTGAGCCTCTCAGAATTTGGCAGTCTCGAGATCATTTTATTGTTAATTTATGCAGCACTGTACCTTGAGATCCATGTTATCATATTTTAAAAGGTGTAGGAAAATGAACAGGATGGCTTGACAGCTCTGAGACTGAGCAACTCCTGTATAATTCTGTGCTGCCTCAATGCAAAACTCCTTACACTGGCAATCCAAATACTCCTGAACGCCATGCACAGCCACTATTACTTTGATGAAACAGACTCAAAAGGGTAGTAGTGGTTTTTTGTACACTTGTAGATGTTCATTCAGGTAGTGCAAACTGAGATTTTCTTGCCCAAAAGGTACCCTGCTTACCAGAGCCAAAGAACGCAGAGCTGGCAGTGGTGTCTGGCACACAGCAACATAAACCCAGCCAGACTGGTCCACACAGAGCAACGTAAGCTCAAAGTAGTAATGCTTGTATTTGACAGTAAATGGAGCAGAAGTGCTTGTGGTGACCAAAAATATCTTTGAACTGTGGCTAATGTGCATTAGATCACAGTTTACATCGTGTCAGTTGTCTAGGAATAGTTTTAGTTATGTGAGTAAACTTGGGTGGCATAGTCAGGTGACCAAAAATATAGTAATATTCAGGATTACTGCAGGTATCCAATAACATCGATTTTTGGTAAGTCTCTTAATTAAGAAAGGGAACATGTTGCATTGCATACCTTAGTAAAAACCAGCATTTATTCTGAAAATGTTTACCACCCATGCCCCAATATATATATGGCATCAAGTAGGAAATGGGTATGACCTTCAGCGATCCCAATGTAGTTTTTAAGAACTCAGGCCTAATTCCTTCTCCTTCCAAAAGAGATAATTGATGAGATCATCTGGATCTCCCCTGGTATAGATGTCTTTTCCTTTCTTCCTCCTTTCCTCATATGCAACGTAAATGTCTTCTTTGCACTGCAAAGGCCATTGCCAAAAATCACATGTCAAAATCATACAGATGGTCATCATCCCCAGTGTAGTGCTAGAACAAGAAAATATACCTTTAACTCTCTTAATTAGGGAAAAATCTGGGAAAAATTCGCCCAATTTTATTTTCTCTCTATGATCCAAAGGCACTACCAACAGAAAACACTGTGAATTTATTATTTTTTGTGAAAAACTTATGCAGTGAACAGGACTTAAGAGTTTGTAGCCACCAAATTGCAAGACCAAGACACATCACAAAAAGTACCTGATACCTACTCACACCTACTCATCCCAGTCCTCCTTCAGTACTGTGCTGAGAAACACTTGCATAGTCATCAGTATACGACAGTGTCACCCTCAGCACCTTCACAGCAACAATCCCTACTGAAGGCTGAAGTACTACCAGGATCAGTGTTGATCAATATGGGTTTAACAACATTTTCTTTATTGCCAGATCTTGAGTAATGCCACCTGTGTGGTGCATGAAGGTAAGAAACACAATCATTTGAGAGTTTTTGCAGGTGGGCGTGTCCCATAGATAAAAGGTGTAATGCATCAATCACTCACACAGGTCTGCTTTCAACCACACATCCCTCTACATGCAAGTACACAGTGAGAAAGATTTTATCACCAGGCATTTAGGAAACACCTCTCTTGCCTACATGAAAGCTATGCTCACCGAAAGATGATACTGAAAGTCTTCAAACCCTGACATGTACAGCACGCTGTGATGAGTTGTTAGAAATCTCTTTTCCCAAAGGCTAGTTGTTCCATTTTCTTTTTGAAGAGATTGTGATGGAGTTCCTTCAAGAAACTTCTCTTGAATCTAATTCTAGACTAAACAGAAGTTAGAAGACTTGCATGTTTCTGCAGTTTGAGGAGGGAACAGAGGAGTTGGATTTTTCTATCCTTCATGGTCTCACACAGGCACACATATGCCTGTATGTACAGCTGTTATTTATATGAGTTATATGAGTTATCCTGTCCCTGTGACAGGATTAATTCTAAGACATATTGAAATATTTTGATTCTTAATATAAATGGAAATTAAGTGAATGCATTACTCTGGCTAGATGGGACTTTCACTACGTGTGTTGGGACACTTCTGATTGTTCTGACATATTGCTATTTTAACGGCTTATTTCAAAATCTGAGCGTATCCTGATTTTATGTCAAGATTATTTTTTTTCTAAAAAGAAAAACTAACCTGAAATAAATGCATAACATGAATTCTCTATCTCTCCTTATCTACTGTTCTCTTACACAAATAAAATAAAACTGGCCCAGGATGAAAACACACTAATACATAGGGACTAGCATTTCAAATAATATTACTCAAGATGATGTGAAATGATGGCAGGATGCTTGGACTATATGGAAGCAGTATGTTACAAAACCCAGCAGCTAATTTAGGGAGTAACATAGACAGTAACTGTCTCTGAAGAAGCTCTCAAAATAATATTTCCAAGTATCCTGGTATTTAGGCATACTAGGAATTTTATGAGAATGGAGAGAAATTATGGAAATTTTACTGCACAGAGTTGTTAGTTTCAAAATGTTTGTATTGGGACATCAGACACTAAATGTAAACATGAAAATATACTGCAGACAAGGTGGGTTAATTCTCTATCCTGTGGAATATCTGTTCTCACAGAAACAAAATCACAGTGTGTGGAAGGAGGTGTCTTACACAGAATTTTCAGAAAACATTCTGACTTAAGAAGAACATCAATTCTTCTAGGAAAAAACCCAACTTCCTCAACCCCTCTAAAAGTTAGAAGGCAACTTTTATCAGTTTTCACAAAACTTTACCATTTCAGTGCACAACCAAACTTTATTCCCTTATTTCAGAAAGGTATATGCTTTCAAGAAAGAGCAATGCTTACAGAAGCATCAACCACCTTGGTATTGGCTCTTCTGGAATAAAACAAATACTTTTAAATCCATGATGAAAAGTTTTTCTATATATTTGCTCTTCAAGTAAGATTCATCACCAAAATCTGTAAAAATCATCAGCAAAGGTAATGGAAATGTCCAAAAGTTGACCTCTGAGTGATAAGTAAAAAGAAGGAATTAGGAATAGAAAACAGAACATTAAAAAACACCAAATAGTGAAACACAGGACAGTCTGTTACCTCATCATCATCTGCATCATACTGTGCATAATGCTGCTCCAGCAGCTCTCTCTGGCGGCGTTCTTGCTCTAGAGTTTGGCTAATCAGCTGTGCAACCTCACTCACTTGTCCCGGTTTTTCTCGTCCAATTACAAACCTATACAAAACATTAGCGAAAAAATATTACTCCTACTGTTTAGTGAAGTTCTAAGGTTATAACCATTTCTAGTACAGAGGATAGCCTTTTTCTCCAAAAGATGCCCAGTTGGGATTGTTTGAAATGCGTTCTGTGGATGGGATTTACACAAGGGCACTGTGCGCAGGAGTAAGAGTGATCAGACCATGACAGAAGAGGGAGAATAGCAGTAACCATTACAAGCCTTCACTCCAAGTTTCAGTAAAGCATAATCACTTCCATTCCCTTTAGAGCCATGTATTTTCCAGAAGGCGACAGAAGACCAGACAGTTATGGATGCACTGTAACAGTACAGGCGCACTTGTGGCAGCTTACAGTGAAAGGAACATGCATCAGAGTAATTCCTTCCCACCCTGACTTAGAAGTTATCTTCTATTTCTGAGCTTTTTTATTTGTCTTCCTCCAGTCTACAAAACAGAATCTATTTCCACATTTTAAAATCTGACAGACGCTCTTTCCTTAATTTTAAGCTGCATTCAAATCTTTCTTTTATTTCATGAACTTCTGTTGCTAAGGAACGTTTTCCCCACTGTTAGCTACTGCGGAACACTGGGCGCACACTTCCTTGGCTTAACAAAAGACAAGGGAAGTGCCTCTTTCTTGGTTGAGACTTATAAGAATGCTTCTCAGTCTTGCTTTCAGCAACTAGAGCTCAGAATTGGTTTGGATTGTAACGCTTTTTATTCCAGCACAGTGGCATAACCATAATTAGGTATGTTGCTATCTACAGAAAAAATCATAAACACTCATTACACACTACCAACACACTGTGAACTACTGAACAAAAGCACAGTTCAAAGATGTCAAGCTGAAGAATTATTTTCTTAGAAGGCTAGAAAGACAATTAGGTAATTACAGATGAAAGAAGTATTATGTAGAGCTGAAAAGTACAATAAGGTGACACTGAGATACTGCATATAGTAAATTATTTGTTTCCACAACATTTGGCTCAAATGATGAATTTAATTTATTATTTGAATGAGAGGCAGAAATGTGCCTTATATCCCATGTATGAAAATTCTTTTCCTTAGTACTGCCTATCACTGTTAAAATTCCTCGGGATTTGTCATGCATGTGTAAGCCAACTTCCCATTAGTGGATGACCCTGGGTCTACTTCCTATGCCAAATAATTTTTCAGATTCTATGAAGTCAGGCACTGCAGAAAGGACTGCAATCTGGAGATTATTTCAACATCATCAAAATATGCAAGTAACTAATTACTTCCAAAAGCATAAGAAAGATGAGAATGAGTGACTCCATTTGAAATAATGACACAAGGTGCTTTGAAAATAATTTGCAAGAAAGTGTCTTAGCTTAAAAACATCAATAGCAAATACAGCAGAACCTAGAACAAAATCAAGGCAATAACATCAGCATTTTAATCCTGATCAAAAGAGATCCCAGTCTGGCACTCATATCCCACTGTTATGAAATATGACATTAGTTCTCGGTAATGATAAAGACCTTGGGCTGAAAGAAAAAGAATGTTTCTTCATGGTCCCTACACTTCATCTGTTCTGCATACTGACTCATAGACAGATCCTGTTTCCTCTAAATTTTGATTTTAGAGCCAAGTATTACAAAGACTAAACAAGTCTTATTTTGAGACTCAATTGGGAAGAACAATGCACTTTCAAAATTATTACATGAAGTAAGAAAGGATTTAATCCATATTTGTTATGTGTTTGTCTCCTCTGATGAAAAAACAAATTAAAAGTAAATATAGAAAAAATTCTATTTTAAATAAACATTTTAAGCAAAATTATGGATGAGTATATTTACATTTGTAAACACGTGAGAGAGATCCTCAATGTGTAAAGCTATGAAACCACATGAAGTAATGCAAATATTGCATTCCCTCTGGCCCTCTGCCTGGTAATTCACCTCCCTTGGAAAATACAAGACTCAAAATACTTCATACAATAATTTTTGTACACTGAAAACTTAGAAAAGAAAACATCTTATGAATCTGAAGTCTGGTAATTCCTGATAATTTAGAAGTGTTTTTTGACACATTAGACTGTAATGCAGTAATATTTTCATAGAAACAAGATTAGGTAGGATTTAAAAATATGAAACCTTATTAATTGAATTTTTCTTCTCATGCCAAAGCCACTAACAGTTTACAGTGATATGATTTTCAAGGCTTGAATCGCATGTCAAAATGAAGTTACTCAGTGATACCTGAAGCTGTTAGATGATATATGAATAAAAGCCTTCAGGCAATGACAAAGTTTAAAGCAAATGTTTTCCAAAATAGAACTATATAAGTAATGTTCTATCTTCCTACAATTTGTTGCTTTAGAGTGAGACATATCCATATTGTCTGAGAATAAATTTTTAGAAGCATTCAATCTACAATTGATGTCAGTTCTAGACAAAGAATTGTAAATTTGTAAAATGGAATACTATGTTCTCAGCAATTACACCTTTTACAAACTAAACCAAGCTTTTTGTCATGTTACATTCCATGATCTTAACAATACCATACATATAATTATACTTAACTTGTAATTGAAATAAAATATAAACTCTAAAGTTACAATTTAAAGAGAGAGGTGAATAAAAGTAACTTAGAAAACCATAAAGCAGGGGCAGTTATTAAAACTCTAAGCATGAATTAGATATTTATTCACAGAATGGGTTTAAATACAAGAACTATCATCATCTGAGGTGTTTTAATATGAAAAAAAGAGACATAAGGCTGTGATTCACTGACCAAAAAATCAGTCACTGAACCATAATACACACACTTCAACAAAGTGGCTAATTATATAATTCAAATCACTTTGGCTCAACAAAATTAAGCCCATGCATTTCGGGCTTCATTAATTAGTCTCAAGGGCTAGAAATATTATAAGAAAGAACTATAAATCCTGTCAGCAATAATATATTTGAGAAGCTGGTTATGTTTTTAGATATGAGACAAATGAGCATTTTACAGCCTTTAAACCACATCACAATAATATTCCCCTTAATTATTAAAGCCAGCAAATGCAAAATAAACCCCAGCAAATCTGTGATACAGCCATCACTGTACTAAATCTCAAGTCATTACTGATTTTTTCTGAAGTCTGCAAAAAAGAAGGAAGGAGGATGAGAGAGGCAAGGCATGAACTGCCCTTGATACTCAAAAGTTACACACAATTTAGCTGAATTACCAGCAGTGAAATATTCTTTGCGGTTGTGATTAAAATGAACAGGGACGGAGCTAGAAATATAATTAATATTTGACTCTATCTTGGATTTTTGAGTATCTAAAAGAATGATGTATCCTGAGAAATTGAAAATTAATTACATTAGTGGTGGTTAAGAAAAGCATTATACTGAAACTGGCAGCAACTCCTACATCTCCTGCAATCCATGATTTAAATATTTTACAGCTCACCTGATACATAGCGTTCTGCATATTTCCAGCTTTTATTAAATGAGGATCTGCAGACCTGTGCTTCTTGAAATAACTTACTGATTTTTTTATCAGCTAGGGGAACCAGAAATATTATTATAAATATTGATTTAAATGAAAAAAAATTCCCACTTTGAAAATAGCTCTGGTACTGAAAAAAATTGCAAAGGCACTAAATATGTGATGCAAAACTGAAGTTCTGCAGCACAGACTTTTAGTGAAATGAGTTAATGATTTCTCTCGAAAATACTTCAGCCATTAAGTGTTCAGTTAAAAATACATTAGCATGGCTTCCTCAAATTCAACAAAAATCAAGTAAGAATACAGGAAACACATTCTAAGAAAGAATGGGGGGTTTGCTGTAACAGGACTCAAAATATTTTCTTCTAACCTTTCCTAAAATACAGCTTGGTCCATAAAAATGTACAGTAAAATTAATTCAGTGAGTTTTACAGTCAGATGCCTCATCCCTGGAACTGTTCAAGTCCAGGCTGGATGGGGCTTTGAGTAACCTGCTCTAGCAGAAGGAGTCCCTGATCACAGCAGAGGGGTTGGAACTAGATGATCTTTAAGGTCCCTTCTAACTCAAACCATTCTATGATTTTAAAAATGGTTTTCCTCTGAGCTTTAAAGTCTGAAGCTGCTTCTGCTACCATTTATCTAATTTATTTCAAGATGTCTTCAATTAACTACTCTGGCTGCTTCCATTAGGTTAATAGCCACATAATTAATCCAAAGTGCTTAAAGGGGTGTAAACCCTCTTAAGCAAGTGGTTTTATTAAACCACAGCAATACAAGCTAGAATTGGTGTGGTTTTAATGAACAAGATCAACCTCTCCCAAACTGCAGTCTCAAATGCAGAAGTCACTGACTGCACATAAGAAATTCACAGCCTATGAGCTTCCATTACACTTTTTGATATTAAATGATCTGAAACTCATAAACACTCTTTGTATCACTCAATAATTCCAGTTGGAAGGAAACTGGCCCAACCCAAGCCCCTGACTTCAAAAGATGGCCAACTTTGTCATGGCCTTGATTAGAATTAACCTTGCTGCAACTTCTGTTCAACGCCTGTTCTTTTGTCCCTTTGTACTGAGAGGACAAAGAATCTGGGTTTACCCCTTCTACCTCATGGACGGTAGTTGGGAAAGCAATAAGATGCCTGACATCCATTCTTTTCTTTAGACTGAAGATGGATGCTCTTTCCACCTCTTCCCAGGATGTTGCCTGTACATCTGTTCCCTAGCTCTCAGTGTTGCACAGCAATGCTGCTCCAGATGCCAGACTCGCATTAGCCCTTGCCTCATAAGGCTTCTGTCAGCCCATTTCTGGCTGTTCAAGATCCAGTGATTGCAGTCCTGTGTTAGCCTCTCTACCTCATGTGCAAACTTGTCAGTAAATCCACCCAGCCTGCCCTTGCAGCAGAGAAACAGGCATGTGCACAGCAATCTTTAAAGCTACTAGCTGGAACCAAGCGGACTGATAGAGGGAAATAAAAAAAGTTTTGCCTGGAGATCAAGTGTCAAATGACCCAAAACTAACAAACAAGTGAAGAAGTCTGCTTGGAGACCAGCACTCAAAGTAACATAATGAAGTGACCATCATCAGTGAATGAAAGGGGCAGTGACAGAGTGAATTTATTTAAGGTCACATAAGAAACAACTAAGAGGGAAATCTGTGTAATATCTAGTGCAGATACCGGCTAGGTAAAGTAGATACAAATAAGTAGACTTTGGGGAAGGACCTCCAAGGACCCTGGAGATAGAGCTGCTGGTAAGATTAACTGTTGTGCAGAAGTTCTGCAGCCTTCATCCTTGTCCCCAGACCCAGGATGAAGTAAAGTACCCTGAATTTAAAGACAGGACAGCAGGACTCCAACTTACCACTTTGGGTCGGAATGGACTATGCCATGAGCAGGGACACCTTCCACTAAATCAGGTTGCTCAGGGCCCCGTTCAATCAGGCCTTGAACAGTTCCAAGGATGAGGCATCCACAAATTTTCTGAGAAACCCCTTGCAGTGCCTCACTACACCCTGTGAGTAAAGAACTTCCTAATATTTAATCCAAATCTCTCCTCTTTTAGTTTAAAACTATTCCCCCTTGTCCTGTCACTACCTGTCTGTGTAAAAGGTCACCCTACCACTCTTGTGTAAGCCCCCTTTCAGTACTGAAAGATACTATAAATGTCCCCTCAGAGTCTTTGCTTCTCCAGGCTGAACAATCCAGCTCTTAACCTGTCTCCAGGAGAGGTGCTCCAGCTCCTCTGGACCCACAGCAACAGGTCTGTGTCTTTCTTGTATGAGGACCCCAGAGCTGGATGCAGGATTGCAGGTGGGGTCTCAAAAGGGCAGAGAAGAGTGGCAGAATCACCTCCCTCACCCTGATGGCCACCACTCTTTTGATGCTGACCCAGGATGTGGTTGGCCTTCTGGGCAAACAATGGTATCAATGGTGCTGGTGGAAGAGCAGCAAAGCCACAGATTAAGCATCCAAAAAGCCTCAGCAGACTCTCCAGGGCATCTTGGATACAAGCCCTTAATAAACTATGCTACAATCAACACGAAATGGATATCGAGTCAGACAATTCGGAAGTCACCTAAAAAACCCACACAATAATATTAATGCACTTAGATTAATTATTCCCCTAGAAATCAATTCTAGTCTAGGGCTTCACTGACACATTAGCTTTATTCAAGAGTACTTCAAAATTAGCCAAGAGATTCAATGTTTTGGCATCTCTCCAGATTCTGGTCCTTACATTGCTCTGTTCTTCTGAGAGTGCACATTAAGAATCAATTCCATATCTTTCCAGATGGCCTGACAGCATCCTAACACAATCCTTGCTTAAAAGGTTTCCTTGAATACAAGGTGATAATTTAATCAGCATTTGCTATAGCACCACATGACTCTTATGGGAGTGGCCAGTTCAAAGAAACACATTTGTAAATCTGTACTGTAACATACCTGAATGCAGTCACCTCTGTTCAGAAGGTACAAGTGCTAGCAGGCCATGTTTCTAAGAAAAACTGAATGCTTTTTGAGGTGAGATCTGTCTTCCCTCACCTTGCTCACGTCCACAGGGAAGAAATCCAGGAAGAAAATACAGATAGGTCACAAGTAAGCTTCTGAGTTCAGACCATGTCCTTAATCTGGATGATTACATGATCCAGATTCTAGGCAAGATAGACCATCCTCACAGCACAGTCCAGCTAAATGCTCCTACAGCACCATCCATGTAGTTTGGTGAGTTATCCTGCAAGGATGAACAGCAGGTATTTCTGCCCAGCTGTCACAATGTTGTATCCCATTAATCAAGGTGCACCAAAACTGTGTGGGAGCTTCCACAAAATAGTATCTTGGATGAAGGAGTAAAAAAAAAAAAGCTAAATAAACATATATTATGATATTTCAATTGCAGGGTTAGGAGTTTATGTTTAGACCCAACCAAGTTAAAGATGAAGTGATTCAAAAGCTGTCAAGTTGTTCCTTTTTCTGGGAAAAGAAAAGAAAAGCTGCTCCTAATGAAATCCAGTCCCACCGGACTGGAGTCTTACCCATTCATGTTACACTTAATTTTGAAAGCCATGCTCCAATACCTAGAAAAATAGTTTATAATTCAGACAAAATATTTAAATGAAGATTTCTTTATATATTTCACTCAAACATATAATTTCCTGTCCAAATGTGCAAATATTTCAAGAAAAAACTTGCCATAAAATTCAAATGAGCAAGAACTCAGGACAGAGGGGCTATGTTTATGTCAGTAAATTACACAGTGCCAGGGAATGATTCCAAGTACTAGTAACTGATCATCATATTAAAATCATATTACATCACTGAAACAGTCTTTGAAACAGTTTGACCAAAGCTAACTAATATTCTGCTGAAGAATACTCAGACACAGTCCAGGAGTTAGTAAAGGCTAGAAGTCAGCCTGGATGCTCCCAATGGACAATTTGGATATGGCCACCCTGCTCAGAAAGGTACAACTCTTTAAGGGTAGGAGCACTGGTCACTCTGGTGCCAGCTGGCCTCAGCGCAAAGAACAGTCCAAGGCACAGCTTGTCTACTACACAGGCACAGCCAAGGAATATAAACCAGCTAAGCAGTGATGAATGCAGTCTTATCTCACCCCTGCTAAGGGGTCAGAGTACTCTTGAGTAATTTTTCATGTTCAGCACACTAGTCCTGGTAGTCTTACAGAATGATTACCAGCACTTGTAGGAGATCTTTGCAGAAACCAGAAATAAAACATCTTATATTATGGAATCTTTAGTATTACCACAGTGAATTAAACAGGAGAAATTTATTTATTTACGACTTTGGCACACAGCACCACACATTTAGTTTCTGCGTGATCCACAATTCAGGTTTATCAAAGAAGCAGAAAGTGCATCAGGCACATGTGGCTTCTGAAGCAGCCCAGCACGAAGTCCCAGCTCAGCAATCAGCATTGCAGAGCAAAGGGCTTTTCTTTCCTCCTGCTTTTATCTCCTCAGCTCTGGCACTTGGATTCAAGGAAAAAGAAATAGACAAGGAAAGGAAGAACAAAAGCACAACCCCCAGCCAGAAAACAGATAACATAACCCAGCTCTCTGAAGCAGACATGAAGTGTGGTATTTTTTGGTTTGTGTCCTGTCTCATTACCCAGTAACTAAGCAGTCCTGCCTCTACCACAATGTGGATCTGCACTACAGAGAATGCCTGTAAATTTTAAAGGACCCAGCTGTTTCATAGGGTTAGAGCACAGACAAGCAAACTTAGAAGAAGCAAAAGAAAATCTGCACAAGCAGCACACTGGGAGAAGATTATTACCTAGAAAAAGGAGTCACTACAAAGCCACACTGTTCAGTGTTACTGTCAACAAACAGCATTCTCATACTGCTGCTGGTTAGGTCCTGAGGTGGGCTTCATCTGTCCCCTATACAGTCCCAGTTCTTGCAAAAAAATGACTGCATAAATTACCTTTCCAGATGCTGTGGTGGCAAACAAAACTAACACCAGGCATGCAAATACTATTTTCAGAAACAGTGTATTTTTCAGAAAAATTTCAGCTCAAGATGGGGTGAGGAATTCCCTGAGGAAGGAATAAATGACATTTCAAGTTGATGTTAATGAACAATCAGTTATTTTTACTTTTCACCCTTTAATTGCTCCTTGTATAAGAGCTATATAAAAGTAAAAAATTGTCTGAGAGATTGCATTTTCAGTTTAGTAAGAGAAAAAACAATAAGGCTGTGAACTAATTGGGAGTTGAAACAGAACCCCGCTTTGAATTAAAATTGTCCAGATAAGAAAAAAAACAAAAAATGGCAATAAATTATTCTTTATTAGAACAGAGAGTAGTTAATAGTGAAAAGCCAGAGGGCAGGATAGTTACACTGCTATTGTTAGAACATACTCTTTTATGATCTAAAAGATTAATTAGACACGGCAAAATTGACTAGCCAATTATTTAAGACGGAAAGACTTTGATGCATTTCAGCAGAATTTAAATGAACAAAAGCAGGTAAACTCATTGGCAGGTTAGAATTAATACAATTAATAACTTTCACACTGGTACAAGTCATGATAAACCAAACAGGTTTTGCACAGGTTCTGCGTGGTTCCCCAAAAAAGTCAAGAATTGACTCAGAAAGCACCATGAGAGCATCTGCTCAGTGCCTAGCAACATCTTGGAAACCTGAGAAAATGTTTAGTCACATTCATACAACAGGATACGGAAGAAGGACAGAGAATTTAAAATTTGCCTCTCCGGTAAAACACTGAATTTGGTTAATGTCCGTAAAACAAACCTTTCAGAGGAAAGTAATAATGCTAAAAGCATACAAGCAGCATAGGAAGGACTGGGATTTTCTTATGATTCTCTCATGCAGGACCCTTTCTACTTTTCAATGCAGAAAGTCTTCCCAGAACTATGTCCTCCTTTCCTGGGACCCTGCCTTTCCCGGAGCTGTGCGAGCACAAATCTTTGTATCCAGTAAGTATGATAAAAGGATGAAGTTTTCTCTCTGTAAGAACTAAATTTTTTCTCTTGTGGGTATGTCCAAGAAAAGAAAAAAGTCCCTGGAGGCATACAACTCTTGGAGTGAGCTTTCTCTGGCACTGTATGATCTCCTAGAACCCCTTCATTATGATGAAGGAAGAAAGTGGGGTCACAAAGGCTTAACATGACCTAAGCGACTTCAAAGAACAGCTCTGATACTCAACACCACAGTCCACGGGGAGACTACAAGCAAAATAACACAGGAGAAACTCCATGACAGGATAGGATTCCCACTGTCAAGCTGTCTCCTTATCCTATCTTTTTTGACTGCAGGCACCACTCACAAACTTGAAGCTGATGGATTACATCCTAAATGGGGTCAAAAGAAGCACAACACAATTAGTGGTATTAGTGTGGCATTGCCCTCTGAGCCATTAATCTTAGAGCAGCGGCAACACCCAAAAATACTGAAAACAACACACATTTCAAATCCCTCCCATATAAAATCAAATTCTGAAATCCACTAATATGAGATATAAGTAAACTAAACAGTTATGCAAAATTATAAAGAAGACTTGATATTTACATCAATTGAAATAGCATTCATAGTTGTATTTCCCTGATTAGAGTCACGAGGACACTAATTCTCATCCTGAAAAACAGAAGCTGATTGCCAGCTGGGATTATGAAAGAATTCCATCTCTTTCCTTTGCCTCACAGGCTACCAGAGTACATCTGGTGGGTACTGATTATCGTTATAGAAAAACATTGTAAGAAAGAATAATTTAATTTATTATCACTGGAGAAGTCAAATTGGTTGAGCCAATGATCTTCCATTATGGTATGGTTGACTCTGCTGGATAATCCAGTACTGTAAACAATGGATAAAATAATTGTAGATGCTTACATTTGTTCTTCTTTCACCTCTCAGCCTCACCTAGAACAGTTCAAAAGGTAAAAGCCATGTCTTCATTTTCACAAATTCTTTACTGTGTCAGCTACAGACAGTCTGGATACATTTTTTTCTGGTAGAAAAACTGCAGAAATCTATTCTAGGTCAACGACTTCCACTGTCAGTATCATTCAAAGCGTTCAGAAGGCTCAAAGGAGAAAAATAAATCACTAAGTATTGGTATTACACAAGCTCTCTGAAGAGGTATTGTCTGCATTTATTGCAAAGAATTAAGAAGTGACTTTAACGTCATTCTATTCATGAATGTCCTTTCTTTACAACTGATCTCGCATAATAAACCCTGCTATAAAAACCAGCATGCAGTTTGACTAGATTAAAGGAAAAAATGGCTTCAGATACGTAATGCTGTGGGATATAAACATGAAGTAATGCCAGTGAAAGGCACTCAAATCTCTGTGTGTACAGGACACCAGGCAGAAGAAAGGCACAGATTTTGTATGCTATGATCACAAAGATAACTATGCTTATTAAAGCAGTTCTATAAACCCCATCAAGCTGACACTACTGAACAGCAGATATGTGAGTAAGTGTGAAGGTGATTCCTCCTCTGAAGAAAGGATTTGTGGAGCTGCCTTGCCTTGGATCAGGTGAGGTGTGCTTGTACACTGCCTCCACACTGGCAGCTCAGCTGGGACACACCCCGCAGGAGTGCCTCAGAGGGGGTTATAAAGCAGCAATTCTTCCACTGCTCCTGCCTCCCGCAATGACACGGATCATTAATGGCAGCTGCCATGGGAATGGAGCACTCAAAGGGCAGGAGCACTTCTCCCTGCTCTGCCAACAGGCAGGAGCTGACAGCTGGGGGCAAGAAAGGGATTTTGCCCCAGCAGACCCTCCCCTGTTTTCCCTAATGTTCTGGAGCAGTTCAAGTGCAGAGGCTGTCACTGTCTGCCAAAAAGGGTGAAGATGAGGGATTCTCCATCTTAGCTCTAATGAAGCAGGAAAGAGGATCTGTCAGAAACCAATTGTTCTCTCCACAAAACAAGCAGCAGGCAGGGCAATTCTGTCACATATCAAAAGAAAAACAGTCAGGAAGTTAAAAATACCTTATTTTCTTTCATATCTAAATTCATCAATATTAGCTCTCACTTTCTTTACAAGCAAATGTTTAAACCTGTATTGAAGCCAAAACGTCAAGCATCCTGAAAATATCTATCTCCAAAAAACAGCTTTCTGAACCATTTTTCATTTTGTGTAACCAAAACCAGTGTAGAGCATCAGGCAACTAAACCAGTCAACTAGTCCAACATCAGGACTGGACCAGAAGCTAAGCAGAAGCCTGTGCTACACAAGGCTCGGCCACCTCGTCAAGTCTCACTCCCAGCCTACCACAAAACCAGGGAAAAATCATGCATTTCCCACTTGGCTTGCATAAAGCAGAAAGTAGTCTTTCTGAGCATTTTTTTTTCCATGAAGTTTAAAATTAAACAAAAAATGAAGTTGCACCAAATTCTACCCATTTCTTTCCTCTAATTAGAAATATACATTAGTAAGATACTGCTATCCACAAGGTATGCTCTTTATGTATACATTATTACTATTTTAGTATTATTTTATATTGTAATTCATACAGTATTTAAAATTTATTATTACCTGAGTATTATTATATGATTTTTTTTTTGTCTAGTTTTGACACTAACACACTGGGTCATTTTTTCCATGAAAACTCAATATCTTAATCTTACAAGGAAAAATGTAGAAACTCAAATATCTCTCTTTGATAAATGCTACCTGTCAGAAGCCAATGATCCCAGTGCACAGGATACACAGTAGGCTTGACAATGTGAGCTCAACGCTAGTGAAGAAATACTTCTTTCAGCCCCCTATTTTGTGACAGGAGTTTAGATTGCAAACAGTCTCACTGTAATTTATTTCCTGAGAGAAGACTGTGGGAGTTCTGTGTGAAAATTCTTTTATGTTTCTTCCTTCCTCCATTACTATTCCATGGAAGCAAGTATTCTATTCTATAACTTATGCAGTAATAATTACAGTAACTAAGCTGATTATAAATGTATACAATACATATGTTTTATGTGAGTGCTTTCTTTTTTCCTCTTTCCTTTTAAACTAGAACATCAAACATAAAATATACATAACACTTGCTTTGTGTACACAGGAACACATTATTCTCTGTCATAAGGATTTTATGTTTGAAGGTTCCAAATGCAGAAAGCCTAATAAAGTATATACTCATTTTCATAGTTAAGTCAGTAGGAAAAATCACAGCATGTTTGAGTCTTTACAGAAATAGTAATGGTGTCATTTCAACTGTAAATGTTACACAAAAATATACTCACCTGTAATTACACTACAGTTTCTAATATTTTTTTCCTAAATAACCTCTTTCAAATAAAAGATTGATCAACCACCCCCAAGATTCATTGCAGAATCCACATCCCAGCACTATTCCTCAATGTTATGTAGGATCAGCTGTGGAATTATAGTGGAAATGTGCCTGCCAACATACAGCACCATCATCTGAGGGGGTCTGCATATATTACCACCTATAGTTTAGTCATAGTTCAAAAGAAGTCAGCTCTGAGCTCATTAATTAAAGAATTCAGTTGTATTCCCTAGAAAAGATTTTGAAAGAGAACCAAAAGGTGACTACAGAATGGCTGCTACTTTTACAAAATGACAAAGATATTTTTGGATTTATTTTGTAGAGCTGAATCTTTACTGAAATTAACAAGCTATTGAAAAACTCTGTGACTGCACAGGGTTTTAAATGGCAAACCAGTTCATTTCTAGGGAAACAATGTTCTTATTAATGACATTTTACAGCTTTGTATTTACACTAGTTTGGAAGCTTACTTGCGTTATATGTTACATTTTCCAGTCTGTTCATTGTTTTACGGATTTTTACAGGGACACCTTTCAATTACCACAGTATAGGAGAAAGAAGATGGTGCTGGGAGCTAAATTAATTAATACTGGGATGTTACTTTCCTCACTTTGGTAGCTGTTACCACCACTGCATCCAATACTCTCCTCTCCTCTGTGTTGAGGTGGCATCTGAGGCACCAGAGTGCTCATCTCCTCCTGCTCAGCCCTGGAGCATGAACATATCCCCATGGGACGAGCAGGGAGGTGATCAGTGGCAGCAGTTTCCATCTGACCTACACCCATGACCTGCATCATTCCAACTCATATAAACACCTTGAAGCCCATGGACATCTAGACTTGTGATTGAGAGCAGAGTCATCATCTATCTGCATCTTGGGCTTGCCTCGGTGGTCAAATGTTAAAAATATAAGCCAAAACAAAACTGTAATACTATATTTGAGCCCTCTCTTGGGATGAAAGGAGAGAAGACACAAAGAGGCAAAAACCCCCTGATTCTTCCTGGGCATATTGAAAGTCCTGTGAAGGAAGCCAGGTAATCTAAAGCATTAAATTACTATTTCTTTTTTCCTTCTGAAATACTCACCTGACTTTCTCTTTGGTGTTTCTAAGAACAGTTGCAGCAAAATTTTGTGTAACACCAACCAGACTGATGCCATCAACTTCCACAATTTGGTCATTCACTTGGATCCTTTCAGGGGAAAAACACAAATGCATAAATAATTGTATGAATTCTTGTGAATTTTCATCAGAGAATTTTCAGAGATCTTTCTAGTGTGACTTTAAACAAAAGCTTAGTCATAAAATGATTGAGATAATTATGAAAAAGAAATTCTTTGCACACAGACATCTCGTAAATCCACCTTCAAAGTTACCATAACATTTAATATCATAATTAATTAATTATCAAGTCCCTTTCCTTGTACAGAGATACAGCAACAAAAACTCTTTAATTTGTCATATGAATTAAATTAAATGAGATACTGGAACAGCTCTTACATCATTCTTTCCTAAGCCAATCTTGAAAAACAGCATAAGACATAGCTCTGGCATTTCATGCTAATGGAAAAAAAATGTAGTATTTAACTAAAACAACCTGCTCATCTGTGGAGAAAATAACTTGTGTATCAGACCCAATTGTGACATACTCTCTCAAGATATTTCATCGAACTTGTTCCAAAAAGATGAATTCCCAGTGTAAGTGTGATCTCAATGCACACAATCATAAGACCTTGGACTGTTTTAATGAGGACTCTCTTTTTGAAACCAAACACGTATTTGCAGCTGATAAACTTTTTAATGCAGAAAAAGTTAAGACAGAATGAAAGCCATGCTGCTTTTATCAAAAGCAAGCACTGCCATAAAATCCCTAGAGCAGGCACTGGACTCATCTGGATCCCAAATCCCTGGAAGATGACTGCTATACTATTTTTTAGAAATGCACAATCTCTTATAGTTTCAAAAGAAAAACCAAACAAACACATCCACAACTAGTAAAAGGGAGCAATTTTCAAGTACTTACATGAATTCTATTGATCCAAACTACACAGTTTGCAAAGCAAACAAGAAACAGCTATGAAAAAATCCTACTTAAACTATATGAAAATACCTAAACTAATGTATTTAACATCTTCGGATATATTAGTGATAAGATTTCTTTTCAAAGAACAACAGAGCCTTCAACAGCATGTTTAAGTATTATGACTTGGAGTACTAATTTCTCTGTCAAGTCTGAGGAAATGCTTTGCAATTTTACATGTGTTCAAGCAGTATCTTCTGTTCTTTGGATTCCAGTGATGAGTAAGAAATAGAGTATTTATTCTTTGGCAGCCTCATAACACAGAATCTCCTTTGAAAAAGGCATATAAACTCCTATTTTGAAAATCATACCGGCCATTTTAATCTCAGAATTTTATTTCAATTTTCACTGAAACATTTAAGAAATACAGCAATCACATTAATATTTCATTTTGAATTTTTTTTACTTTGGCAAAAACAGTGCAGTCAGATGGCCACAGGAGTTCCTAGAAAGGAACTTTTAAGAAGTTGGTGGCCACTGACTGGGAAACTGTCACCCTCTTGGCTGAAAATGGTGGAAGAACAGATTCCTTTGAGATGACAACTTAGATACATCACTATGCAGTGGACTAGCAGTGTTCACACAGATACACAGGTACAGTATTTCAGGTGATGAAACATCATCTTAGGGAACTGTTGCCTGCAACTTCATAAGCGGCTCCATCTTGATTCAGTCTAATTCTATTTGTCCTTTAGGCATATTTTGTATGTCCTACTTTCTTGGTTGTATAGCTCCTAAATTAACTTCCTATTATTATTTTTATGGCCATAGTTCTCCAAAACTCCTTTATTTCTATATACATATATATTTTAATTATACATAAACATACATACATATCAACACACAAAAGGCAGCCTTTCCATTAGAGTTCACTCCAACAGGAGCTAGAGGCCTCCTCTGCATCTCAAATATAATTTCAAACATGAATGAAAAATTAGGCTCAGGTTGCCAAAGCCTGAATTATAGAGATTTTACTGCTTTTATCATTAATAAAATTGGTAATTCTTCTGACAATTATTTTCTAATGCTCATGACCTTAAACTCCGCCTGCAGATTACAATGAAGTAGCAACTACAGAAGTGAATCAACTGAAGTTGAACAAATTATTTGCACAATTGCTCTGTATGATGAACTGAAAAATTTAATTTGGGCAGAGACATCTTCTAGAGTTCAAGTTAAGAACTATGTAATGTTTCAAAACTGCTGCTCCCAAAGTTATCAAAATACTTTAAAAAGTGAATGACTCATCACCACAATAATTTGAAAGAAGTAGCTATGGATTGATTGATCCAAAAAAAGATTTTATTTTTCGTATTCAGTCTAATTGCTGATTTAATATTTTTCACACTATTAATAACCTCTCCTAATACTTATCAATGTGCTTGCCTTTGGATTCACCTTGAAGCACCCTCCTTGGTTAAATACTGGCACGCAAAACCTTTAAATATGACAACTAAATGCTACCTGTTTGTCTGCAGCAACATGAATCAAGTCAGTGGTGTTAAATCACTGAGGAGCCCCTTTCTACAGATTTTTTATTTCCATAGGAGATGAGTACTTCATATCATAATTTTGTGGGTCTTTCAATAAAATATAGACGCTATCCTACAGATACTGTAAGGTTTTAAACTGTAGCTTCAGAAGAATCTGGTTGAAGATTGCTATGCAATTATTCAGAATATCTGATGCAACTGTTGAAGTACTTTTATTTTCTGGTAGGAGACTTTGTTTTGCTCTCAGCGTTAATGATTAACTAGGCTTTTCATAAGATGAAGTTAACAGGACCCTTTACAGTTGATGCACTTTATTGTGCAGAACTATCTGGTCCTGATTGAGAGGATTATATATCCCTTTCCCCAGTGAATGATCAGTCAGGCTCTCAAAGAGAAAATCAGAGTCCTATTTCTCAGCTGACTGAACATTCTGCCAGTTGAAAACCAACACAAATATTAGAATGGTCAAAAAATGATATTATTTTTTCTCAGCTGACAAGCTCCTTTCAGATGCCATCTAGGGAAATGAAAGAAGAGACTTGTGATGGAACATTAACTTCTGTAGCCCACTCAAACATGTGAATAATGAGAGGAAAAGACATTACAGATCATAACAGAGCAGCAGTGAGTGACTGATTTTCAACCAGAGAATTTCACAAATAATACCAGTCGTGAGCTTAATGCCTTCTGGCTGAGGTCAAGCATACCCTTCAGAAAAACATTCACTTAAATTTAGAGTAATGGATAAAGTCATGACATCTTGAGGCATCAGCTTCTTCATTTGCCTTCATAATTTTTAAGCCTATGATAAATCAGTACTTGGCCTTCAATTTGATGTCTTATTGCCAAGATCTGTAAAGATACGTCCAAGCCCAATCTAGAAGATGATATACTTCAGTAGTTCCAGAGCAATGTTACTAAATTTTAAGACCCCTGCCTTCTAGAGGCTTCTGTTTAAATTTCTGGGGGGTTTCCACAGCAGAACAACTTTTTGCCTGGCTGAAAAATTAGGGGTGTTCATCAACAAGGAACATGTTACTGCAATATATTGTTTAGAAGACTGCATCTACGTCTTAAGAGTTTTTTTCCTACTCTTATTTATAAACAATATTTTCATGTTGTTTCTAACTAACGTAACAACACATTAATGGTTAAAATCAGAAAAGGAGGATGCATATAAGTTGATTTAATTGCTTACATATTGGAGAAGTAATTTTATTGGCATGAAAATTTACATAGTTATGCACTAGGACAAAATGACAAATTGTACGGGTTGGAAGGTATTTAAGAATACTTTTCATTATTTAAATGATTACATAATAAAGTATTTTTCTATCTCCTAATGAGAAGAGGTTGGCTTGGTTGCAGCAGGTATTGTACAATACACAGATTGGCAGATGTTGCATAATACACAGATAAGAGTGCCCCATATGATAGAAAATATTTTATGTTCAAAAGGAGTTATTTAGCCTGCACATACCAAATAAGCAATTCTAGAAGCAAGCAGGTTTTATATGAGCATCGTAAACGACTACACACACCAATCCACTTCTTTAGTGGGTAAGATTTATGGTATGAAGAGCTTCCTATTCCAATTAATTAATGTACTTTCAGGGCTGTAGGTGTGAACACTGAACTCTGGAACAGAAGACTATCCAAAGTAAGAAATATAAAGTAAAAGTCTGTGTTTGTAAACTTGAAAGGACTGTATTTACTAAAAGTTTAAACATTCAGATACACTGATTATTTCCCTAATCACAGAATCATCAAGGTTGGAAATGATCTTCAACATCATCTGCTCAATCACTCCTAAACCACATCCCAAGTGCCACATCCAGATGCCTCTTCAACACTTCTGGAGACAGTGACTCCACCCCCTTTCTGGGCAACTTATTCCCATGACTTTCACTCTTTCAGTGAAAAAAAAGTTCTAATATTTAATCTGAACCTCACCTGACACGACTTAAGGCTATTTTTTCTCATCCTGTCACTTGAAACATGTCAGAAGATACCAACCCCCACCTGGCTACAACTTCCTTTCAGGTGGTTGTTGAGAGTGATAAGGTCTCCCCTCAGCCTCCTTTTCTCCAGGTTAAACACCCTGAGCTCCCTCAGCTGCTCCTCGTAAGACTTGTGCTCCAAGTCTTTGTTTCCCTTCTCTGGACATACTCCAGTACCTCAGTGTCCTTCTTGTGGTGAAAGTCCCAAAACTGAACTCAGCACTTCAGGTGTGGCCTCATCAGTGCTGAGTACCGGGTGATGATCACTGGTCCTGCTGGACACACTATTGCAGGTACAGGCCAGGATGCCTTTGGCTTTCTTGGGTACCTGGGCACACACTGGCTGATATCCAGCTGCCTGTCAACCCACATCCCAAGTCCTTTCCTGCTAAGCAGCTCTCAAGCAGCTCCTCCNGTCTTTGTTTCCCTTCTCTGGACATACTCCAGTACCTCAGTGTCCTTCTTGTGGTGAAAGTCCCAAAACTGAACTCAGCACTTCAGGTGTGGCCTCATCAGTGCTGAGTACCGGGGGATGATCACTGGTCCTGCTGGACACACTATTGCAGGTACAGGCCAGGATGCCTTTGGCTTTCTTGGGTACCTGGGCACACACTGGCTGATATCCAGCTGCCTGTCAACCCACATCCCAAGTCCTTTCCTGCTAAGCAGCTCTCAAGCAGCTCCTCCCTCAGCCTGTAGCGCTGCCTGGGGTTGTTGTGACCCAAGTGTAGGACCTGGCACTTTGCCTTATAGAACCTCATGCAGTTATCCTCAGCCCATCGATCCAGCCTGTCAAGATCTCTTTTTAAGAACATCAAATGTAGACAAATCAAATAATCAAACGTTGAACGGAATTCTTTTTCTTAAGTATTGCCTTAAGTATCCAAAGCTGGCTTGAAGCCAGTAGAACAGTTAGGAGCTCAACACCTTTAGAATCTAAACTACCTTCGAAAGTGACGCAGAGTTTGGAATCACTAGCCTTACTCATGCTAAAGCATCTGGGTTCTCGGTAGTCACAAACACATATCTTTAGAAAATTTGTTCTTCTTAAGCAGTTTAAACTCACGGTACCAATTTGGTGTCTTCTCATAACCACATCAGGTATTTGGACCTTACCAATGGAGTCTCCGAACTTTACAGCTTGGATTACCATGACATACATTAAGCAAACACCTGTTTCTTATGAAAATCATAATTTATAGTAACTATTGCTGAGAAAATTTCCAAATACAAAGTCTAGTTTACCTGCCATCTCTTTCTGCTGTCCCACCCTCTGTTACTGTTTTGACAAATATTCCCAGTTTTTCAAGGCCTGCATCGGCTCCAACTCCCATTCCAATAATGCTTATGCCAAGTCCATCTTCATCTGTGAAAAAGGCAACAGAAAGCAGAAACTTCTTACATTTCATCTGTACAGCCAGTTGGTGGGCAAACATTTATGCTTTGGTTCCTCTTGGCTTTCTGTGTCAATAACACTAATATTATTTTGCTTCCTTTTTAAAAACCTATTCAACTATCATTTTAATTACACACAAAAATATCATCGGCAGCCTTATGAGCAGCTTAGAACAATAGTCAAGATTTTTGCTCCTCCAGTGAAGAATGAACATATCACACCAAACATTGTGTGAAATCATGTTAATGGAGTGTCACAAAACAACTCTCTTAAGAAGGTAAAAACTGCCTGTCTCTGGGCGGCTTCTTTAATTCCACACTGAACAATTCCTGAAATCCAAAAAACCAAGGTGACTACAACAGATTCATGGAAATTCAGTATAGGCTCTGTAGGCATGTGTAGACTTCCTTGAACTCGTAGGTCAGTGTCCCAGGAAGTGGAAATGGCAGACAGATACCATACCTTTTTCTAGTTCAACTGGGAAGAGCTCCAGCTTTTCCACACGCTTCTCAAGTTCATATTCAGCTGATGCAGCCACTGGGTCAACTTCATCATTTCTTCTGTCATAGTCTTCATTAGAATATGTATTGAAAACCTGTGGAAATAGATCAAAAATCATTCAGCTACCTACTCCAAAGAGACTTCCAAATAATTAAATTACCTAATGCTTTTGTCCTGTGATATTGCAAAGTTTGAAAAGACTTTTAAAAGACAAATTTCTCCTGTTCATTCGAACTACAGGTTTTTAAATTTATGCTTTTTTATTCAAGGAAGCACAACTATGGTTGCAAAAGTCAACCGAGTTGAAGTTTT
This sequence comes from Vireo altiloquus, assembly GCA_013396875.1. Lineage (NCBI taxonomy): Eukaryota > Metazoa > Chordata > Aves > Passeriformes > Vireonidae > Vireo > Vireo altiloquus. The sequence goes on along the minus strand of VZRF01008265.1, from coordinate 235,197 downwards.
TAATGTTTTTGATTATAAATTCAAAAGGTGATCTCTAATGTCTGTGTTGGTCTATGTATACAAATATTTAAAATACTTAATTTAACTCATAAAAATGCACTATTAATAAACATTAACAGAATCAAATACATTGAAATTATAATCTGTGTAGTGTTTCTGTAATAAGTCTTTAGTCCTCATGAAGTTCCAGTTCACATTCATCCAAACAAAGCTAGACCAGAAGATTACTAATCTACACTTACATCATCCATGTATATCATTAGAGATTATGTTTCATATTATGTATTAACTTTTTTAGAACAGCCATATACACAGCCATGGGTATTTTTTTAAACTAACAAGGTTTACAGGTTTATTTCATCTCTAAAGCAGTAATTTAAAAGTGACTGCATTAACCTGACTTTATGCTACTTACAATCATACTTTCAGCATGGCCTTTAATCAGTGATTATTCAGACCTCCAGAAACATTAGTCAGGAAAAGCATATTTTCATATTTTAGAAATCAGAGTTTGCCAGCCTAATTAATTTAACTGCCTGCACTTGGCAGTAAGGAAAGAATATGTGTTATTATTAGTGGTAATAATTTTACTGAGCTTCAGTCCCTTGCATATATCATATTCATCACTTCAAATAAAGGAAAACAATTTTCCACATTTCCTCTTCCTTATTTACAGACAACCTATAGAAGACACCATTGCACAGCCACATTTTCCTTTATCACTGTTCCTCTTAAAACATAAAACACTGCACCCTGCTCCATTGCTACACAAATATTCTGAAGGTCTCCAGAAGCCTGCTCTTTTACAGCCCTGCTTGGAGGCTTTGTCACAGTGTCCCTGGATGGAGCACACATGCCAGCTGGCTGCCCAGTGCAGTGACAGGAGCTGGGTCATTGCCACCTGAGGCTTCACCTGCCTGAAACAGTAAATATATTAAAGTTAATAAAAAAATACTTCTAAATACTATTGCAAGTTAATTAACTATGTTATGGCTACCACAAAGCTACCAAAAAGCCCTCTCAGCTTTATACAAAGTAGTGGTTGAAACAGAAAAGACAGTAGTCACTCAATGGAAATTTTAACTCTTCTATTTCACATCAGTGTGAAACAATTAATTTCTTCTTCTGAGAAGACTGAGATGATAAATGTTTTACAAGAATTCACAAACCTATCTCATATCGATCTTTAGTCATTATGATGCAAGAAAAAGGTTGCTTTAACTAAATTATGCTCCTAGAAAGCCTACATAAATACATGCAAAGCCTAAGTAAAATAAGACACGCACTAAATGCTGTCCAATGCTGCTGAACTTTTCATGCTGCTGTAGTAAGATTGGAGAAAAAACACTGATGCAGAAACAAGTAATAAGGAGAGATACAATTCAAGGTCACCATTTCTAGCCTGACTAAAGGACAAAACCAGCAGGAAGAGCCTTCTCAACAGCAATGAAAAAAGGGTACAACCTCCCTGGCAGCTTCCTTCCTCTGTGGTTTGCTGTGGTATCCACTCTACCCATGATGTTCAAGCTCCACTCCTTCATGCTGACATCAAAGTAACGATCAATCAATAGAGTGAGACCCAACTAAAACATTACTGAGCAAAGGTTTGTCTTTTAAAATTGAAAATTGAAATGCAGCAGACATGCAAGCAAGTACAGGTTAAAAGCAACAGCTGTGACTTTAGCCTGAACTATCTCATTTATTAACATGATCAGAGAGACCCACATCTCAAATGTGAACAGAGATGAATTGCATCAAGGTGAAGGTAGATACTACTTGCTGGGGACAAAGAACAGCTGAGAGAGCGATACAGGGGAAAATTATGTCACAAAATGAGTGTATTTATTTCTGAATTTCTTTTCATCATGTTAATTGGCACCATTCTTTTCCTTGTGTTCAACGACTGGCATGAGAATATTGTGGAAGCAGTTTTAGATTTGTTACAAAATTACTGGATATGCTTCAGGATCATTTTCCTTGAAAGCATCAAATCGTATACTGAAATGAATAAGGGTTTGAGATGATCTTTCTTGAATCAGATTAGACAGAAGACATGGCTTCTTGGATTGTGCTCACTGTTTTGGACTATTTTGATGATCCCACTAAAAGGGAACTAAAGATACTGTTGGTGATGAAAAGTTATCATTATGTCTCTAAAAACATCACACCACTCTTATCTAGTACCTCACCCAAGCATTCACCCTGAGACTGTAGATCACTGATTGTATAAAGGTCTATGTTTCCTGCCTGGCATCAATTCACTGTCTTTTGTACACTGGTCATATAATTTTGCCCACTGCCTTCCACAAGGCAGTTGTCTCCCTCTGACTAGGGGAAGAAGAAGGAGGATATTCTTGTATGTCATTTATCTCATTTTGTACATTTATCTCATTTTGTACAACATTTCATGGTTGACTGATTCTGTTAAATGAATCTCTGAGTGTTAAACTGAAGAAAAGAAAATTTGTGCTTGGAAATTTTCTTTCTTTGTGAAACAGTCTATCCACCAGAGTAATGAACTGCTTGCTCAGTACAGTCATGAGAACTGTCACTCAAGATCTTACTGAGCTAAAAATAAGATAAACATTTATAACTTCTTCCTCAAAGTATAGTTAACTTGATTTAAGTAGAACTATTTCACCACGTCTGTTGCTGTTGTGTTTCCCAGAGTGTGCGTGGGATTTCAGACTCATGGGAATTCTCCCATTCCCTACCATTTGACAGATTGGGTTTTACTGCCACTCTGGCCAAGTACCCAGTACAGTAAAGTCATAGTCACAAATCATGCTGAGTTGGAAGGGACCCGCAAGGATCATTGAGTCCAACTCTGGGCCCTGTACAAGACCATCCCCGAGAGTCACATCATAAGCCATTACTTAAAGCAAGCTCTTTTTCATGGAAACACAATATAATATCTTAATCTCTGATTTTACCACTACAAGTATTTAGAAAAAAATAAGTTTCCATAGAATCCACTTGTGACATTTTCTAGGATTTACAATGGCACTCGTGGAAACAAAAAGCCAACAGTGGTGACAGGTTGAAACGAACCCTGACGAAGTGCTGTTACTTCTATGCTATCCACAGTGACAGAAAAAGGGATCATAAGTGATTCATCCAGCACCATTATAGTAACAAAATGTAATACCAAAGAAGCAGATATAATTGTTAGGCACCCTGGGTGGCATCCCCAGGGAAATCATACATACGTACACACGACCATTTGCTTCTCTTTGGTAGAGTACAAGTTAGAGAAGACATGTCACCAACTATAAAACTATATTGACGACTAATTCAGAAAAAAGCCCTACATTTTTGCTTTAGTGCTTCATCTTTAGGAGTAGGATCAGAAGGATGAAAACTGATTATTCTTGAAAAAAAGGAAAAGCTGTGTAAGTTTGGGGCATTTTTCCATAGCTCTTAACTACCAATGATTTACAGAATTCAGCTAAGAGTAACCAGTAGGTAGTGACAGGGGTTTTTATTTTTTATACCAAGTCAGAATGGAGATAACTCTAAAGAATCACATGGGCTATCCTCCCCATGGGCTAACCAGCTTGGTGCTACTACATAAATTGCAATATTAGCATTGCATACAATAAATTGTCCAACATAAAAATTTTCTTATCTGATGTAAGAGATATTGTTTATAAGATGTGAGAGAATTGTTCAGCCTGGAAAAGGAAAGGCTTAGGAGTGACCTAACTGAGGCCTCCAACACCTGAAGGGAGCCTATGAGAAAGATGGAGGATATTTACAAGAGCATGTAATGACAGCACAAGAGGGAAGAGATTCAAACCGAAAGGGAGTAGATTTAGATTATCTGTTGCAAAACACTGAGGATAACCTGTCTGGCTGTGCAGAAGAAGCTAAATGAGGAAAAGAAATCACAATTTGATCATTGCCTTCTGCTTTAAAATCTTTCTACAGCATAGCTTCAGGGAGGAGGGGAAGCTCTGGCAATGTCTAAAATCGGTGACTATTTTTTTAAAGCGTTTTTTCTCTGTGAAGTGGTTGCTTTGTCACAGGCAAAGGTATTGAGTCAGTGAGGAGGCTTCCTCCAGCTCTCCTGGCTTCATGCTCCCCTAAAGCCTGCATGGGCATCAGCCATCACTAATGCTTCAGCACGGAAGCATCCAAGAGACAAATCTTCCCAAGAAGCAATTGCAGGAATGAGACGCAGATGGGAATTAGACATCAGCAATATTGAAAGAAACTGAATTTCTAACATCAAATCTCTGCCTGGGGTTTCCCTCAGAAAGCTCTGTACGAAAAGATCTGTTTTAAGTGTCCTGAAACTCTGGTAAAGAGACCTGCAGAGCAGATTCATGCTTCCACAATCTAAAAGTATCTGGGTCCTAGACTTCTCCATTCCAGAGAGACCTCTTCAAGCATTTGACAAGCCAGGAGCAGCTGCAGCGACAAGCAGACAAACTGTTCAATTTGTTGAGGCGAACTGGAAGATATTATCTCTATGTACTCCTGTTTTAGACAACTGGCACAAGTTATCAAGTTTTCTACCTGCTGGAACATCATGAAGACCATTTCTAGTAGAAAACCACAGTGTCAGTGTCCTGCAGCAGTGTCAACACATCTCAGTTTGGATCCACACATCTCTGTGCACTACAGCATGTTCTCCTAAACACAAACCATGCCACAGTGGCGTCTCCTGGTGGGACACAAGCATTAAAATGCATGGGCTAACCACGTGAATTCATTAGGCCTGTGGCATGAGGGTGCATTTGCTTCATGGTGTAAGTAGTTAAAGAACCAGGTAGATTCCCCTGTTAGGCTTCTTTCACTGAAATTAGAATCTTAAATTTTATACATTGCAGTTTTGGGCCAAAACACCAAACCAAAATTGCCTAGGTGGTACTAGACATGGATCATCTCCCCTGTTCCTGCTACTTGGCTCACTTTTGGTGTGAAATTTTTGTAACACCTGTTTTCATTAAGTACGAATAATGAGTTACAAATTCCATGAGGTTTTTTCTTTCTTCTCACCTTTTTTTTTTGTAACCATTAATAAAAATGGGAAATTGCACTACTATCCTGTTTAATACTAATGGCACAGGCTAGACAATTTTCACTGAATTCTCTTTGATGAGTTTTGCAGACCTGGCTCTGAATCTTGTCTGATAGTGGGTTGATTTTTCTAACACAGCAGTTTGGATGCAACAGTGTAATGGGAGGTACAAATGACTAGTGAGGTGGCCTCCCTGAGTCTTACTGATCACGTAAAAATCCCAAGGAGATTTTTCAAGTGTTGTGTACTTCACAGGTACACCTCATATATGTCATCCCTATGCCTGACCTTGCCCTTTTTTTAAACTCTACTTTGCATTACTGTAAATTACTGACATAAATGTACTTTGCAACAGCTACTGTCTAGTTTTGGTCAGTTATCCACTATTTAAATAGAGAGAATAGAAGTCATGAAGAAGAAAAGCTTTGTGTTTTTCAGTACAGTAGCTTGACAACTGCAGGGAAAAGAGCCAAGAGACAAGCTCCACCATCCTGCATTCCCATAAAACTCAAGAGTTCCTCAGAAAGTCCTTCCTGCCAGACTATCACTGATCCTGGAGAGATCAGAGATGCAGGTACAGCAATTTAACACCTTACTATTTACAGCAGCATGGTACTGACCTGAAAACCTGAATGTCTTTAGCTGACTTTTCCTGCTTCAGGGAAAAGGAAAAACATTTGCCTACACCTTGAGAGTGTCTCCAATCAGCAGAAAAAAGAAGCAGTTGCAAGAAGAGCACTCAAAAAGCCATGCTATACTAAAAAACTATGAAAATATGAACAAGATTTTTTAAGAGGAACATGAATCCAATTTGACAGCAGATATATTTTATCACTCTTTGGCAATTCCTTCTATTGCCAAGGTAACAAACTAGCATGCTCAAGAAATCATTGTATCTTTGAGCATTGAAATAAGCATGCAAAGGAGAATGTTTGAAGTGAGCAGAATCTGACAAATTAATTACAGTAGAGTACAGGTTCAAACCTGGACACTCGTGTACAAAAAAATTTAAACAGATAGGAGGGCACGAAGCAAAGTTCCACTTTCTGTCCGTAGACATTTATTCCTGAATCTGCTGCAGTATTTCTTCCAGATCCTTGCACTGTTGCAAATGTACATCCTAACTGATGGTGCTATTTTTCTTCTGCCTTTCTGTGACACATGAGCTAGCCAAGAGTAAATGCTGCTTCTGGTACCAATTTACCATACAGTAGGAAAGTCACCATGAATCAACAAATCACTGTTTCTTCTCCCAGTAATCTCACTCTCCCTCAGCCTACAAGTCAAGAGGTCTAAAAGCAGAGTAAAAATGCCACAAACATTCTCAGAGGCAAACACTTAAAATGTTGCCTATGCATAAAACATTATATCTCAGCAGGGATAAATTGTGTAACTTCCATATTCAATAAAAATTACTCTACAAAAATATTTCATAGCAATTCCTTTTATTCATTTACAGATGCTACAATTGTTAAGAAAATAATTCAAAGGAAAAGAAGGACACAAAAAAGTAAACACAGGCATTAATTTAGAATATTTGCTGAGTAAACTATACAGAGATAATTCATCCAACCTGAGTTTTATTGTGAAATTACAATATTTTATAAACTGAACAGAAATTACTACAATTCTCTTATATACATTTCTATATAAAAAAATCTTTAAAATGTACTATGAATAGTAGACAATGCTATCTATCTCTTTACTTAAAGCAGAGAAGAAAGCAGAGGTGGAAGAAAAGATTTAGGTGGAAACACTCTGCCTTGGTGTCTGATTTTCTCAATATTACATCATCAATACAAATCCTATTGGGCTTTTTAAGGGGGCAAAATTGCAACGCTCCCAGAAGTTTTTTATGACTCTCTCACAAACCTTGTCTCATTACTAGGAGCTATGGCATTTGGTACTAATTGTCCACCTTACTAAAGACTCCTGCGGACACAGCAAAGGCTGCATGGGCAAGGGAGAAGGATCTCCAGTGACAGAAAGCAGAAGACATGCCTCAAACCAAGGCATAAAAAGCAAATGAAATTCCACGCCAGACCACAGCAGGAGCCTTTCTGAATCTCTAAAGTTGTCCCACCTCACTTTTCACAATAATTAAGTTCTTAGAAAAACCTCAAATTAAGAGAGCTTCGATATTTTTTAAATGAGAAGTGTTTACTTAATGAATTCTTTAACTGAGATGAGATTACTAAGCATACTGCTTACAGTCTTAAGATGAGTGTGGGAAATTCTATTATATTCTATTAAGAAAAACTTAGGAGATGTAATAAACTCTTCTTTGCACATGTACTATTCATTACATAAAGTACACAGCTTATGAGTTGAAGAATAGCTAAGTATGACATTCAAAATTAGACAGTCTTTCAAACAAGTCTTCTTTACAGACTTGAAATTTCCACAATTTCAGATGGCACATGTTACAGAGGATATCTGTTTAGTTTCTAGTACAAGCAGGTATTCTTCTACTGTAAAAAAAAATGCTTATGATCCTCTGGAATCTAAAGCCTTTAGCAGCCTATTGCTACATTCCCATTAACATCACCATGCAGAGATATAAAAGAGACCCATTAGTGGGGTGTTGCATTAATTTGGTAGGAGTGTTGCAGCCGTGCAGCCTGTTAATGCCACTGCTTGTATATAAAAATGGACAAACAGGCAGAGTGTAAGAGGATTAATGGAAAAGCTTCTGTAGTACGGCAAAAGGTTTGCTGTATTTTGTAAACATCTTTCCAATGGAAAGTGCAATGCCACGTTCTCAGTGCCAGACCACTACTCCATTACTTCATATTGTAGACTTACCAATTCCTTAATTGCACCTGCAGGCAGAATTCATTTTGGCTGACTGCATTTTTTCTAATTATAGTTTCACATTCGCACTGTTTAGCACAATGAATTGCATCCTAGTAAGATGTAAAACTGCCTAGAGTAAGCAAAAGAATGTTTATCCATTAAGCATTCATACCAAGTGTATTGCATTACAGTTAATCACACCAATGCTCCAAAAATGACACAGTCTGTATTTCCAGAGGAATTTAGCCTTCCTAATGCCTCCTAATATGGTACATGGAGTAACAGACTCTAACACAAGCCAAGAACAGGCGTTCCCAGGTCTGACAGCATAACTGGTTCAAACACACCAGCTCTAAGTGCAATTTAAAATATGGTATTAGTGCAGTAAGAAACAGAAGGTTACAAATGTGCACATAAAGTATATCCAAACGAATAGACAAAGAGAAAGACGGATCACAGGGATAAGCCGGTATTAATGAATAATGCTAGCTTGGGATGACACTACAGTAATAATGCCAAAAAGTGGGGATTCAAGATAAATACATTTAAAGTGACTCAATTCAGCACTATTTTTGGACATTTTTCAACTTCAACATTTGCTATGACATCAGGCACAAAGATATCACCCTCTTGATAACAATGGCAAAATTAACTTCATCAACCCCAAGGGGAGTCTCTATTACAGCTGTATTTCACTCTACCCTGTGTACCATGGAAAAATTAAATGAGCAGAGAAAGTACACTGAGTTTTGCTCGCCTGAAGATTTTACACAATTCTACTCTTTGTGCCCATATTTACTGCATAAATTCAAATTTATACACAAATCTGTGATGGATTTGAAATTCTGGAGAACCAAATACAAAGTGTAGCACCCAGTGCTACGGGAAATTTGGGAGGAGGCACTTATGCATGTGCATTTTGGGATTGGGGGATTTTTTGAAGAGTTTTCGTCTACTTTTTCCCCACAGGAACACCTTGCTTTACTGTTCTGGGATTGACCAAACATCTCTCTGTGAATGCCATTAATACTCCCTGCACACTGCACTTGGGCATAGCGGCAGGTAGGGCACCATGTCCTTAGACCTCTGGTTTTGGATACAAAGACAGACATGGCATTAAATGTGAGCTCAATGCTGTTCCTGCCACATGCCAGGAGTGGAGATGGCTGTGGAAGCTGGCAAACTCCCAGACCCTTAGAGCTGACTTGGGTCCTCTGAGATTTCTGTTTTCCAGATGCAACTTCTTGATCTGCTTCAAACAGAAAAGTGAAGCTCGAGACAAACATTTCACCTTTGTGAGGCAAACTAAAATATGGGGCTTAGCCTTCTGTCCAGATTTGCTCAAGCAGAGGAGGGAAAGTGCTGCTTATCCTGTGCAGTGGCACAGAAGTATAAAAGCTACAGAAGAACCTCTCCATATGTTGTGTCAATGCAGGGAGCAGAGCAGGGGCATCTCTGAGCTCAGTTACTCCAGCAGCTGAAGTGTGCAGCACACAGCTGGTATCGCTGTCACTCACGGTAACTGTATTTTGGCTACAAACAGCTGCACATTTCTTTTAAAAGTAAAACAGACACCATTTAGTGGAAGCTGGACATATTCCAGATAACAGATTAAAATGGGTGTAATCTGTGTATGACAGGCTATAAAGCCAACCCAGTAAGCCTTTCAGTTAGCTTAGCATGATTTTAATGGGTACCCCATTCTAGTATAATGAATGAAGAGACCATACCAAATATCTCTATAAAATCCTGACATTTAAATATTTTTAAGTCAGCTAGTGTTCATTGTCTAAGAAAACTGGCAAGGCTGTGACTCTTGCCTAAAATAAGAGCTGTGAAGGAACAACTAGAGGAAGACAGCAAAGTAATCTTACAAAATTTTCTGGAATATATTTAAACATACAATTTTTTATGAACCTCTAAGTAAAAAAAAAATATGTACACACCCAAGTTTTTTAGAAGCACATCTTCTAAAATAGTATTTTATAATTAGGGTTTCAAGAATACCCATTAATACTGAAAGGCTTATTTTCTTGGGCATGACTATTGTTCTTAATCAACCCTCTGTAGATCAAACTTAGGGAAAAACAGAAAACAATTCAAAACAGGCCTTGTAAATCCTTTTTTAATATTACTAACAAAAAGCTAGTCAAGAAAAATATAAATGATAATGTTAACATTCACTGGAAAACTGCAGGACAGACAATTGGTACGAAGTATATGTAACTCCTGGCTACTTTTTACCATTTAAAACCAATGGTGAATAAAATCACTGGATGAGGGAAAAGTTAGATACAAGTGGTGTGGGAAAATAAACATACAGCTGGACATCAAAACAGCCAAGCTGGTAAAACTTCAATCTTGCAAACTTTAATTTTAACCTCCCAGTTACTGATTAAACACTCTAAGATACATTAAAAAAAAAAAAAATCTTAACAAAAGACCACCTTTTCCTTGCAAATAAAATAATTGCAAAATAGCATGAAATGACTATTTTTAAAAGCCTTTTCTATTGTACTGGTAAGCTAAATAACCACAAACAGAGTATTGCCTATAATCAGATAAAGTTTTAGCTTCCAATTCCTTGCACTAAAGTGTTTAAAAGGATGCTATCGACCATTTCAGTCTTGAAGGCAAGAAATGTTTTCACAGATTATTCAAGAGTAAAAGCAATAGAAGTGCATGCCAGAAGGTAAAGAATTATCCAAACATGTACACTGCTCATGACCAACTGCCTCAGCCCCAGACATTCGGCAGCTGCATGAAGGCATTGCAGCTGGAGCCCAGGAGCCCATCCACCCTCAGTGAAAGCTGAGCCTAAGAGCCACACGCGGGCCATGCAGGTAACCCTCCTGGATCAGGACCAAATAACAAAGCGTTGGCAGAAGGATTGTGCAAATACAAAATGGATTCCCTCCACCCTATTTTGTTTTTTGAAAAACAAGGAAAACCTTGCCTCTTCAGAATTCAAAAATCTCTTAAGAATGAGCACCACTCCCACTGCAAGAAGAATAGAATTATCATAAAAAAGGAGAGCAGAGAATACTGGAGGAGAAAAAGGTAGTCAAGCTTTAAATTGCAACTGCAACACTGGACAGTATAGAGCATTTATCATTTTACTTAACTTTCCAAATGACAATTTAACTAAAATGGCTAAACAGTTTTGGTACCATATAGAACATTAACAGCAGCTGATTGTCACAGAAAATGATGCAGAGAACTGGTAATCCTATGAGAGTTAACTGAAAACTCTCTGAAAACTCTTTGAATTAAAAGCAACTCAGATATATCATGCATGTTATTGCCTATTTACCCTGAAAGGCCTCATAAAAGCAGTATTAAATTAATCCTACTTTACTTACCTTTAGGTTAAAAGCTTGACTTGCCAAAAAGGGTAACTGTCAAAATATGCCTTAAATTCAAGCTTTCAAATAGTGAACTTACCCCATCTTCTATGCCCTAAGCTTAATTTTATTTCTGATAAATGTCATAATGTAACTCAATAAAAAAGGCACAATAAAAATACAAACTGTAATTGTTGTGTCTTAATGTTATGACTTCTAGCTCAGAAGAGGCAAATTTATGGAAAAGCCATCATGTCTCTGTTAAGGAAAAAACTTGTATTTTATTAACCCAGCAGGCTTTTTCAAGCTTTTTCCAGGGATGGTGCATGAAAAACAGATGCACAAAATGGATTCCTTTACACGTACACAAAATGTGTTTTAGGTACAGGAGTGGTTCTTCATACTCAAGTTTTTTCTTTGTTCTACCAAAACTTTAATTGTCTTAGAGCTTACATTGATTTCTACTAAAACAGACGAGGACAAAAATCCTTCCATTGAGTAGTAAGAACAATGTAAAGGTTGTCACTTCACCTTTTCAAAATGGTTAATTAACTGGGGACTTATATAGGGAACCAGAAACTAGCCAGAAAGAGACAACTGCTACACGATAACCATCTAGATGAAAATTCCTCTGTGTGCAAGGCAGGACAACCAAATCCATGTCAACCCTCCCTCACCAAAGGTACCTCAAACTGCTGTCCTCCTACTATCGTAAGAGCTTGCCACTGCCAGCTACAATGAAATAAATCTCCTGTCTCCCACCTCCAAGGTGAAGAACCTTAATGTTCTTACACATTAGCATACGGCCACCAGAGCAATGACAATACCTCACCTCCTCTGTGGCTTCAGACATGAACCTTGTGAGGTTCATTAAACGCTAATGCTCCCACCATGCAAAACCAAGAGCTCGAGTTTTGTTTGAGAGGGCTTTGTTACCAAACCAATGCGGTGCACTAACGCACCCAGGACAGTCCCTGTGTAGGGATGTCAAGTGCTCAAAACAACGCGGAAGACTGGAAAAAGCCCTTCTCAAATAAGGGCTATGAAAAACCCAACAAGACACTAGGTAGTAAAAGCAACCAGTAAATTTACAATAAACTGTTCCCTTCACTGCTTTTTAATCCATTAATAATAATAAGGTAAAATAAAATGTACACCAAATTACAGTGAAAGAAATGGAAACCTTAAATCTGGCAGTTTGCAGGTGTTGACTAATAAGGTAAGAAAAATACTGGCATTCTCCATGGACTCAGTCCCATTTGTCTCTCTTCAATAAGGAGTTAAATTATGTTTATAAGAAAAAAGAAAATTTAATCTGATCCAGAGCATAATTGCAATGGTCTCCTAAATGCTGAGAACCCTACAGCATGACTGTGTTTTCAACATACTCTTTTTGATGGCAGTTTATTCCTGTGAATAACACCTGGTTATTCAGGTGGGATGAGGTATCCCAGAAGTTCAGCGATGCTTTTGTGAAACACTCAGTCATCCAAACTCTGCCTGACCTCACCACAAATTACAGTGAGGACAGATCCAGAATGTCTATCTAAGCATCAGGGGGGTACCAGCTGAGAGTGAGACTGAAGACAGTTAGTACAGGGTTCACCTTTTGCAGGGTGGCTCAGTACCAGAGAACAGCAAAGATCACAGCTGCAGAAGTCAGTTTTGGCCAGAGGGGATGTAGCAGCTCAATTTGCTGTGGCATGAAGCTTAAAATCTGAAAGCCAAAATCACAACTTCAAAAGAAGAAGTGATCTTTTTTTGAAAGATAGAGAAGTACTTCTAAGAGAAATTAAATTGGAGAAAAATAGTATCTAGGTCTAGAAAAGTCCGGCAGAAGGAAATGCTGAGCATGATCTAACAGGAAAACGACTGAAAGAATCAGAGGTCCTGATGCAGTTGAACAATCATACTTTAGATTCTAGGTCAAAACTGTATAGACAAAATAATATAATAGAAATAAATAAATAATATATTTCCAAAGTAAGTATATTTTAATTATACTCCCCACTACTTAAAATCCAAGGTGCTGTGTGTTATCTTATATATTCACTGGTTACCTATATAGTCTTACCCAGATATTCACTGGTTACAGAGGGTGCAAGGAACAGCACTGGTTTGACTAAGGAACAGATCAGGAACATAGAAGGCCGAAGGACACTCCTCTACTCGCCTAAGGACCCACAGCACTCCCTCCAGAGGGAAAGGGCTGGCAGATCATGAGCAGGGGGAGGAAAGCAATGCTCCCCAGAAAGCTCGTCCCAGCTGCCAGCTACCCACCCCTCCTGGTAGTTTTTTAAGTGCCCAAAATTCACATTTCAGTCATATTTTAAGCCAAATTTGAGAAATGAGGAAAAACATGAAGTTGAAAACAGAGTAAACATTTTATTTTCACCCCTGAATTCTGATATAGGCAGTAAACTCCTAAAGTAGATGCTCACTAGTTCTACAAAACTTCAGCCGTAAAATGACACAATTATAAATTTGTGCCAGATCATTATGACCTAATAACTATTAGAATAGTAATACATAATATATGTTATTAGTGTGTCTTACTGCTGAGGCTCAGCCTTTCCTCCTTTCCAAGACATGGATCTTGAATCAAGCCTTGCTGCTACACTTCAGATGCATCAGAATTTAATGCCCAATATCTTCCCCTTTTGGAAAGAAGCATTCCATCTTCCCACAAGGAACACAATGGGCTCAATGTCCCTTGTGCTACACAGAAAGTTAACCAGGTGGGCAGGCTGGTGGACACGCATACCAAGAATCTCCCATCCCCTGCAAGTCCTTGACTGTAAGTACCAGAAAAGGTAAAATGGTATCAGAAAGACTTAAGAAGAATGTAAAATAGTCAGATATTATACACATATATGATATATAGTTGATATAAGTTCAGCTTGGATGGAAACAAAATTAAAATGCCAGACACCTCTGCTACATAAGTCTTGGTGTGAACTAAGTCTAAAAAGTTATTGAAAATAAAGACAGCTGAAGAAAAATCAGCTACAAAGAAAAGGGATTTTGGAAGCCACCAAGGCACACTGAGATACCTGGTTTTATGATATTCACCCACTAAGTTACAGAATAACCTAAACTACTGCTTAAACTATATGCAAATACACACAAATCCCGTAATACCCCATTTTGGTCTATGGGATCTCTCAAACATAAAAAAGGCTGTGTAATGTGAGCACTTCACTCCAAATCCCTCCTAGACAGCCTGAAGATGCAAGGTGTAGGTGAAGTGTCTATGAAGAAGACACCATTAGGCAAGAGAATAAGCAAGGCAAAAAGAATGAAGTTCCAGAAACAGTCCAAAATTAAAAAGCAAATTTAAAAGTAAATTATTGGTGGTGCATGCTAAGTTAAAAAATTTATAGGAATTTGGAATCAATAAGCTTTTTCTGAGGGAAAGCCAACAAACTGAAAGATATTTAAGAGCTCCCGGCTTAGCTGAAGGGGGCCAGAATCATTGCCAGAGGATGTCAGCCAGTGCCCTGACTGGTATGGAAATGGACAAACAGGTTAGTAGGAATGGGCAAAACAGGCAAGAATTCATAGATCTGATATCTTCTTTTGTTGCCTTTTTGCTGCTTCTCAATTCATTTTGCTTACCCAGCAGAAAGTACAAAAAAAGACTAACTAAATGAATGAGGCTATTCATTAGCCAACCTAGGCAGATCTCTTAAGGAAATGAGTAAGACAAAACAATAGATCAGGGAGATGTGATACTACCAAGCAATTGGTTTAAAAAATCCTGTTCACCCCATATGGATTTTCCACCAACACAATTCCAGGCCCATCTCCTCTTTGTCCATAAAAAATTATAATGAGAATCAGGTATTTGACAGAACATTACTGAATCACTGCTATTTACAGCCCTTGGGGTTTTCAACAGCTGAGTAAAATACAGAAACTAGTCCAGATGTAGCAATGAGAGTGTAAGGAGATTGAGACTATAACTTTTTTCCCCATCTAAAGTACTTTTGTACCGCTGTACTCATACAGGCACAGTGAAACAAGTTCAATCCTCTGAAAACCCATTAACATTGAAGCAGATTTAAAGGCACTCAGAGCTGCTTTCCAAATATGTCACAGAGACTTGTACAATTCATTTCAACACCATCAGTATCAGGCCAATATCCACAGACTGAAAATTCCTGGGTTGTTTTTCTTTTTTCTTCCCCCTTTATTACAGAATCACAGGTAAACACTGATTTGGAAAATTTTGAGGTTCTTGCAAAGGTTCATCACCATCCAGGACACCAAAACTATCCCAAAGGTTTTACTCCAAAGATAAGGCACAGATGTACCTCTTTCCAAGGAATGTCTCTTCTGAAGTATAATTGGGCTTTGCTGGTGCATGAATTTCTCAACTGCTTAATATATGAACTGCAAAGAAAAGGCAGTGATGCTCATGGAAGGGAAAAATGTTGGTACACAAATAGGAGAGGGACAAAGATCTCAACAAATTCGTTTTTGCTGTCTTGCCACAAGACCAAACATGCAAAGAGACCATGACAAATAAAATACTCCTGAAACTATAAGTGACTGCTAATTTAGAATTCTTTTCTGTATTTTTAACACAAAGATAAATTAAACAAGGCTGCTCATTCTCTTAGTCAATAAATAAGTGGAAAAAGTTAGCCTTTTATAGAGAACCATGTGATTTCCTCATTTGCATGACACAAGGACCTATTCTTGCCTCTTCTATTTTTCTTTTTTTTAAACTCTTCTCTCTTAACACAAGGTAATATTCATTGATGCAATTCAGAACAGATGCTATTTCTGTTCTTCAGTTTTCCAGATGATCTCTTAATTAAATAGCTGCATACAGTATCCAGAGAATTGAATTTATATTTTAATCATATATTCCTCCCCTTTGTTATTTTGCTTTTACTTACTCTGGCATGTGGGTTTATTGCACACAGCTGTAAAAAAAACCTGCATGGCTAAATTCTGTAATGCAGACTTTTAAAAGCAACCAAAGAATAACTTAAATATGAACAGTTCTGATTCTCAAAAAAAATGAAAAGCAAAAGAGTTTTACAAGATCATAGTTTAAGCCACTAAGCTTGTATATTCTGTATATGTTATACATGCATTTAAATATAGCAGGTGAAACAAACAATTTCTCAACTATTTAAATAGTAGTATTATCATGGTCATGAGTGGAAACTAATTCCCAAAATTCATTCAGAGAGTAAAAGCTTAAATGCTGACCAGCAAACAACCCTCATATTCTGAGCCCTACACTCCCATTCCTTATTCAAGGACTTTTAGAGAACAGGCAAAAACCAGGGGTGATGCAATGCTTTAATTAAAAAGCATCATGTGTCTGCACAGCAAAATGAACATTAGGATGACCTCTATTACATAAGCATTCTTCAAAATACTCTTCTAGTATCACATCACTCCATCTTTAACTTTGAATAAAAAATTAACTCTAGTAACTTTGAATAAAAAATTTTTCAAGACATAATTAAACATTCATACATCATAGAAAAATAACCTCAGCATTGCCTGTTATAGATAGAAAAGTTATTTAGCCTGCATGCGGGAAAAACATTTAGAGCTCTAGTATCCATCCCTCAATATACTTCTCTAAGGTAAAACTGGAGAAATCTCCCTTGACACATTTTTATGGAAGAAAAGAAGGTTGCAGGATTAAGTTAGCGTTGCACTATCTGTATCCTTTTCTTAGGCATCAGACATTAGCTAATCCTAATGCACTGACTGATTTATTTGGTATGTTAAAAATGTTGTATCATCTTTACTCACCAGGGAGGAGCCTATGGCAATCTGTGTAACTGTTTATGGTACTGACCAATTTTTGACTGTGATCTTGTGTTCATCAGTTATCTCACATTATAATCTATGAAGTAGCATATTCGTTAAGTGGAAGAAGGACAATTAAATTCATCATGTTAAATTTAAAAAATAATCCTAATCAACAACTGAAACTTTGTAAAAACATGCATACTGCAACTATGTAAATATAACATAGGTTTCTTGTATTAATCTCTAGAATGGTTCAAAATTTTATAGGCATGTTTATTTTTGTGCTTTAACTTGAATTTTGTATATTTACGCATTATGCATAAATATTTAACATTTTTATATTGGTATTTACTATTAATATATTATATGTCCTACTAAATTTTTTTTTAATTAATGTTAATATATTAGATGTATTACTAAATATTTAAATAAGCCACATATAAATATAGCTATAAGTGAAAGAAAATTTGGATAAAAAACTAATAAATCAGTAATGCATCTAAAATAAAAGATGCTATACCCAGTAGATTTTCTGTGGAGGTTTTTTGGGTTTTGACTGGAGGTTGTTGTTGTTTTGTTTTGCTTTGTTTTTTTGGCTGGGTTTTTTTACTTAGAATGTGATCATTTGAAGAGCTTTCCAGAATGTCCATGCAGATTCCAAGATGGAAAAGAATGCTCTCTCCAACCAGGAGAGTGAACTCCCAGCAGGTCGGAGCAGCAGCTGTGCTGAAAGGTCTGTGGCTGCCCCCACACACCATCCCTCCTACGCGTGGGATTACCTCCAAACCACGACGAGGGTGACAGAAGGCAAGGGCAGACCTCAACGCTGCCTTCAGCTGCCTTACAGCAGGGATTAGAGAGGGATCGGGGCTCCCAAGGGAAAGGACAAGAAGCCACAGACACAAGCCACCATGTAAGAAATTTTTGTTGGAAGAAAGATTCTCCCTGTGACGATGCTCAAATGTGGGAACAGGGCACCCAGAAAGACTGCATAATCTCCCGGCCTTGGGAAGATGCAAAATTGGAATGGGCTGAGACCTGAGCAAATTGTGCTGCCTCCACCTGCTCTGAGTGAAGGCTGGATAAGATGTCCTCACATCCCTTCTGAGCTCATCTGCTGTGACACCATTCCATGCTCCTGTGCATAGGCACAGGAAAATTCTGTATCAATCCATCAGGTAATAAGCATTTAGTAAAACACTAGTGATCAAGACTGAGAGAAATCCCCAACTGACAATTTAAAAACCTTTTTCTGAAGTGTTTCCTAAGAACAAAGTGTTACATTCTTACAAGTTTTTACCACCCCCTTCACACCTCCTATATCACCTCTCCACTGCTTTGCCCCTTCAGCTTCTTCCCTGCCCCTGTAATCAGGCTGGTGAGTCTGACACAAAGCTCGATCCTCTGCCGCATTCCTCAAAGCACACATACATTTTGGCCCTTGCTCTGCAGTGGGGGGTTCTCCTGAAACTGCTTATTGTTAACCTTACTGCTGGCCTTCTCTGTTACAGATTTGCTAGCAAACAGAAAAATTTTGATACAGAAGTACCTTAATTGCAAGGGAAATGAGGGAAATTACAATCAGACTGTAAATATTGGTGCAACTGGAAAAACAATTTTATACCGTCAACACTGGAAGTGCTTTTATGAGTAGAAACTTTAAGCTTCAGGAAAGGCTATAAGGAAGGGAAAAGATACATTCTCTGCACAGAACAGTGTAATCCTCTCTGACAGTTTCTCATTAAAGGTTATGTTATTACTTCTCATTAAAGAAACTTCACACCTATCTATGTATTTTATTTTCTCTTTCCACCACTGTGCACCAACTTCCATGCATAGTTCCTGCACTACATTCAATGATAAACAGTATGTCCTAAAGTGACTAAAAAGCACATCTGTCAAAAACATTTAATGCTGTGATGAATGGAACTCATCAACTATTATTTGACCCACTTTTCCTTCTGTGAGCCCTTGGACAATCCCTTATTGTGATACAGTAGCTTAAATGCAATGCAATGATGGATTCCTAATCACAGAACCTTATCTCTTTTTAACTGGCATCCTGCAAGACACAAGTAATTATTCCTGAAACACAAGAGTTAAGCACAACTCTTCAACAACATGTATCAGGAAACCTAAGCTCTGTCTTAGGGAAGACTTTATGATCTATTCCTGAAACATCTGAAGCCTCTATAAAAATTCAGCATGCCATCTCTAAGTGGAAGGTTATGGAAATGGGACCACCGATAAAAAAGACAATTTTCCTTGAAATTTTCTTTTGTATGGTTCTTTTTGCTGGAAATTGTATCTAAGAAAGCAGTATTCGGACTACATTTTTAAGTTTTGAATAGATATTGCTAGAATAAAAATATCATTTTAGAGAGTGGTGTAATTATTTAAATGTCCCTGAAAATGACAATGAAAACCAAAAGAAAACAGGGAGAATTTTATGTTTCAAAAAAACACATTAGGGCTTCACACAAAGAACACTTAACATTACAAACAGCATATTGCGCAAATAAGACTAATTAGCGCTAGAAAAATTTGTAATTGTGTCCTGTAGGTTATTGTGATCTAATCAGACACATAATAAACAAAAGACTATCTTTAGTCTAAAGTGTACCCTATTTGTGCAGTGAAAGGCTACGATATATCAGGAACAGCTTAACCTACTCTCCCTCCATCTGGTGAGTACCTAAGTGGCTTAGCAACTTAGTTCTTCCCACAAACAGAATCAAATATCGTGTCTGTACACAGTTCTCATTGCATTTCCTTATACACAGGAATCTAAAGATTGCTAATGATCTGTAATCCAGCTATAAACAGAAAGGAGTGGATAATCTCTTTAGGAGGTACTCTCCTAAACATTAACAGATGAGTAGATTGCAGGAATATTAAAGACTGAAAGCTCAATGACAGTAACTAAGTAAAGGTTTGTCTGTTTTGCCTTCCTTTCTTAAACACAGGGCCGTGATACATTGCTCACAATTAATTAGCACATTAGCACTATTTCTTATGACAGATCCAAGCAAGAAGTTGAAGCTATAGATCAAGTTTTGTCAAGAAATGGAAAGAAGGAACTTCTCACACTTTTTCTGTGTCTTTACATACAAAGAGGACAAAAGACAGGAATTCAGGTCACTGTTTTCCTTGATCACTCTGTGCAGATATTCCTTCCTCTTTTCTCCTGGCTGCTTGGGAGAGCAGGGATATGTGAGATTGTGGCTGGTGGAAGTGTTCCTGATCACCCTTCTACAGCCTCCTAATCTGCATTTTACATTATCACTACTCAGAGAAAAACTGTGCCTTTTCAAATGTTACCATAGCTGGCTACTACCATCCCAGCCTGATGTCAAGAAACACGTGGGGGGGAATCAAGTGTTTCACATAAAATTTTAAGAATTTATTTTGCATCATCATTGATGCACTTTCTCCAAGGACCACATAAGAAAAACATGAGCTTTAATCTGTTTCACTGGTCTGTTGAGAAAGTGACTCAGAAGTAAAAAACAATGCTAGCAATACCCTATCCAACCTGAGTAAGATATTCACAGCAGATAGGGGGATAAACAGTAAGGCAAAGTACAAAGGAAAGTGAAGACTATAAAATAAAACTTGGACATTAAATCAAAGGACAGAATAAAACACTAAAGAGCATTTTTAAAAACAGATTTAGAATAAGCACTTCAATCTCAAATTGGTAACGTAAAGGTTGTCCCTGGAAAACATTTTGTCTTACAGACTGACTTTGCTTAAAACTTTTAGAAAAGTGCAAAGGCAACCTTTCCAAATTTTCCAATGTTTGCATGAATTTCAGCAGGGAAAATCCTCTGCATAGCACAGACTGGTTAAGTGCTCATACACTTTCCCCTTGGCACGGCATTTCTGTTCCTTGCATTATCACAGCTTTTTTGACTGCTACTTCTTGGGGAAAATCCTCCCCTTGTGCAGATAAGACTCCTCTCAAGATACATGGGAAGGGCACAAAACATTAGTCTCTTAAAAAAAAACATGTCCTCACATTGTATCTGTCAATTCTCCAATTTGCAGTGCTCCTAGTTATTTATGACAAGTTATAAAAAGTGCGTATTTCAAAAAAGTTCTGGTACAAAGTTTATTGTGAGCATGAACTTAATTTCAGAAGAATAAACAAAACCTCTTTCATTTTGTAAAAAAGTTTCTACTGTCCTGGACAAATACCAAGCAACAAAAATAACCTAGATTAGAGTTAATTAAAGCTGCTATGCTGGATCTTGTGACCTTCTGTCCCAGACATTGCTAAACCAAAGTGCAGTGGAAGTCCTTGTGCTGCAACTAAGATTCAGATCCATTAGTGGAAGTTTTGCATTTTATCCAAAATTCTGTATAGTTATGATGGTATTCTCTCCTTGCTAAAGTAATAACAGATGACTGGAAGCAAACTTGCAAGCCTGCCACGAGCTTCTCATGGTGCCACAGTTCTGGCACCAATGCTCAAGCTGCAGCCAGCAAGGACAGTGCTGTGCTCCTACACCATCACCAGCCCAAGGCAAGGATGAGAGACAGAAGGTGGAGACAGGAAAAGATTTGTGAGGTCCCTCTCCTGTCTAAACACGAGCCTGCCAAGAAAGGCAGTGATAGGACAAAGGACAGCATCCGTTCATTTTCACTTCATCAGTTGTTACGCGAACTCCATTCTTTAAGACACCTTTCAAAAAGCTTCCTTTGTATCCTTCTCTATCAATACCCCTTTCGGAGCCAGACACATGAGGCCCTTCCCCTACCTCTCAGCTCTGAAAAATCACTGCAAACATAGGTTGGTGACCTGAGATGCCACTGTTCATTACCAGAGCTGGTACTCACAAAAGGGCTGAGATTTCAGGCTATATCTATATAACTAACCCTAGCAATTTAACAGTAGGAATTACTGCATCCCAGCGCTCACACCATGCTCAATTTCACAGTGCAAATATAGCTCTGTGGAGAAATGTTCCTACAGACATCAAATAGGGTATGGTCATTTAAAGGAAACAAAGCCATACAAAAAGTCTACTTAAGACTTATAATAACAAGGCATGTGTGGGACAGAAAGTCAGATCAATGCAATTAACTTCTATAAAAGCTCTATAAGATAAAAGAAGAACCAAATGCCATATGCCAAAGAAAGGGGTGCCATAAAACCTAACCTTGAACTAAATATTACTAACAAACTAAAGCCGACTTCAAGTGCATTATTATTTGCTTCAATGTCTCTAAAGGACTTTTCACTCTCTACAATAGTCTACTGTAATTGTCATAGGGTAATCAGATCTGTTGAGTATGCAGGAACTCTTTCAAAATGTTATGGTGCTTACAAAGGATTTTATTCATTAGATAGATTAACTGCAATTCTTTGAACTCTCTCTCCTTCAGCCAAGACTGTGCTGAGTGTCGGTCCAGTGACGCCTGCAGAACAGTGGAGAAGGGCTTTAGGAATTCGCCTGTGAGAGGAAAAGCAAGCTTACATGAAAAATCTTACTGGAAATTGTAATTGAAAATAAAATTCTCAAGCTAGCATGAGTCCCTTAATATTATTAAAATAGACTAACCAAAACCCACAAATTCTTAATAGTAATACAAGAGGAATCTGATTTTGATCTTACTCATTATTCTCCTTTTCCCCCATTTCAGGATCAGATAATTTTTGAAGTCCATGTCTAGCAAACTTCTTAAGTACCATGATAAAAATATTACAGAAGCTTCTGCTACAGACAAGTACATAATTATCTTGTGCACTGCACAGATATAACCTAAGCACAGGTAATGTGCCAGAAAGCAAGCAAGGGCATACTTACATCATGTTGGTATTTACTCATCATGTGCTCTTAAGAAAGGGTTGTTAATGTAGACTATTTGTATACATGTGAGACAGTTATTGTTAAAAATAACGCAGAAATACTTTGCTGCTTTTATGTTTTGGGTTTATAAATGTTTTCTTCATCAAACTTCTTATATTGCATTTTTAAATCAGATTTAAAATCTACTGGAGAACAAAAATATCATAAATTTTCATTTATTCATTTATTATATACATTCTTATGTTCACCCTGTTATGAAAAAGAAACTGAAACACTCACTGCAAGCAGGCTAAAGCACCTGTACACTTTGAAGTATGTATTGCTATATGTACATTTAAATAATGCATGAAAATGACAGTATTTTTAACTTTCTTAAATGTTATTAAGATGTTAAATTAATTTGTTCTAAGTTCAAACTCAAATAAATGACGACTAATGCTAGGGAAGGCTTGAGAAATGTTGTCCCAAGGCTGTATTTTCCCAGGGATGTTTAACATCTGAAAATGATATTTCACTGCCGGATTAATTTTCTTCCCCCTTCCTGTACCTGTAGTATGGCTACTCTGATTTTGCTTCAACATTTAGGTGAGCCTGGGGCTCTTGTTTTAAGTGAAACAGTCTTGAGAGATCAAAAGGTTACAACAGCAAAAAAACCCAACCCCATTACCGTAAATTGGTGGCATCAAGTTTAATGGAATGCCATCTGTGGTTTTATTCAATTAGTCTTTCCCATCGTTTTCATTACAGGCAACAAAATAGATCCTATGTACATGAGCCTGGCAGAGCATCACTAAGGGACAACCACACAACCACGCTAAAGACTTGGCTCGATGCTTCCAACAGGAGCTACCATCTAAATAACAAATTCATCTAAGATGAATATAGTCATAACTGCGTGCATGGACATGGTCATAACTATATGTATGAACGGAAATAAAACATCTAGCTGATCTGTAGCTGAACTGCCTGGGACAAAATAAAAGCAGCTATCACAGCACCAATAAACATGTAAATAAACATGAAAGCAAGCGTAACACTGTTAAAACTCTCAGTTCTGTGATAATCTGTAATAGACCCATTTACATAGCTTGTGCCATAACCAGAAAAAAGTGGTTGTTATTTGCAACAAAAGTAAAAAAAAAAACAAAAAACAACAAACCAAAAACATAAAAGGGACTTCTCAGATACCTTGTCAAATTGCAAAGGCAGAGCAAAGGGAGGGTAGTCTGAGGTGGTACACTGTGGTGGCAGGCTCATCACAAGCTCTTTTAAAATTATTTGAACATATGGAATGCAAAGGAGAGCCTGCATGGTCTCATTTCCTCTTCTTAAGGCACAGTAGTGAGCTCTGAACATCAGAATTAACATTCACAGTACAGAAGTAAACAGCAGTCAAGGTATTTTAAATGGATAAATCACATTACAATTAAATACAAGGCAATAGCCAGTTATGACTTCCAGAATAATTACAGCAACGAGCAACAAAAATAAGGGTATTGTTTCTACTCCAGATAACATACACATGAACAACAGCAAAACTTTACCGAAAATTTCCCATATGCATTACCAGCCCTTTCACATAGAAGGATGCCTATCCTTAAAAACTATGGAGGGCTTGCACTCCTGGGCAGGAAGACTGTTGAAGAAGAGATGCTGGTCAAAGGAGGCAAAAAAACTCCTTATGAAAGAGAATTTGGGAAGACTGGCAGACAGGACACCTGTAAAGTACATTTTCTCCCCTGCTAAGAATTCAATTCAGCTTCCGTTCCAAGTCAGTGAGAGACTTCCCAGTACAGAAAGCTTGCTTAACTTCTTTCTGTTTTTAATGTGTTTATTCTAAATTAGACCTCAACTTGAGAATGTTTTTCTCCCTTGAGCATGGAGAAGGAAGTCCATTGATTCCTCTTCAAGTGCAGTAATAGATATTCAATCTCAGATATGTAATGAAATAGTTTGCTATTTTAAAAAAATACAAAGTAAAAAAGGAAACCTCTGTCATTTAATGAACCACTAAACCTTGCCATATACATCAAGTGCACTTCATTGAGAATTTCACTTAATAGCAAAACAACCAAACACTGGTATCCCTCAAACTAGAAATCATATCACAGACTGCAAGGATCCTGCCAGTCTCACAATCCCAGTGTAGGAAGTACCACAATTATGAAGAACAATTTCAGCAAGACAACCACAGTCTTCCCATTGTTTCACCTTATGCTCTGTCTTCTCCTCATCCCTTTCCCAAAGTCCAGTTTCTTTCTACCTTTTCTCTTTTAATGACTTTATCCACCCAGGGAGAGCAGCTCCCTGTCAGGGATGCTGCTGAGGAACATGCCCAGATGTCATGCTAGTGGCTGCCACCCTAGAGAAGGACCTTGACTACAGTCCCTTGAATACTGGCCAGACTTACCCATATTCCAATGGGAAACAATTGGTTTTAAATCAAAGGTCTGCATAAATGTGCCATTCAGTCTGAGCAGCAGCAATGTATAAGGTTGAACAAAAAGATTTTTCAGATATCTCTTGTACCAAAGGCCTGTGTCAAGGTGGTAATCCTGACCCGGCTCTACACTCCAGGAAGCCAATGATGCCGCCATGAAGCATTTTCCATTATCAGGAATACCTTAACTCAGAAAAGCAGTTAATTTTGTTCCATCCGAGTTGTTTTACTGGCTCTAATTTTCCACCTGCAGTTCAGAATCTCAGCAGAGTGCTCCAGCTTATAAAAGCCTGATGACTCCCATGAACACAATAAACCTCGAGTAGCTGACAAGTGCCATAGCTCTAGTCACTGTTTCTCCTACCCACCCTTCTTCTAAAATCTTTGTTGTTTAAAGCCAGTACAGTCACGCAGTAAACATCCCACCACCCAGGCTGACAGACATGCTAAAATGTCTCGAAGCAGCCCACATTCGTATTGCTGTAAGTGCTGCAAAACTGCTGAAGGGTTGGCTGGCTGAGGCGAGGCTACACACCTCACATTTTCTTTCCTTCTATTGTCAGCCATTAAAAAAAAAAAACAACAGAAATCACAAAACCAGAAACACATGCCAGAAAAGGATAAGGGATATTACTGGACTTTCAAGGTGGATAAAAAAAGAACAAGGAAGCATAATGCACAACAGAAGGAAGCAAACCAGCAAAGACATTGCAGAATCTTTAACAATGAACCATATGTGTATTTAAGGAAACAATAAGACAACTAAGGCATCAGGTAAAGATGTAAAAGACTGATATACTATTGCCAAAATAAAATATGCCACTAAATCTTTGGCAGGAAGGCAAGTGGAATCTATAAACAGGAGTAATTACACTAACAAGCAACTTACAGACTAGAAATACTGAATAAAGACAAATAATAATTAATTCTTTGTGACAGCTGTCGCTAGATTATAGCAATCACATTAGCACTCGGAAGCAAAACTATGAAGACAGTCACTAAAATGGCCTTTATTTTTCAAATGTTTTAATTAACATACCACTTTTGGGAGCTGCTTAAGTCCATTCCTAAATTAATTACAATTCTGAGCTATGTATACTTCAGTGCAGGCAAATTTCACACCTCTCATTATGTCAATGAAACACTAATACACTTGAAGGCTAATTCAGAAAATAAATTTCCAGTAAAAAATAGAATTAACCATTTGGGGGTGTTTACTTCCCATAAAATGTACCTTCAAGATCATATATATCTGGTTTTGGCTATGCACACGAGTCCTATATTCTCCCAAGCAGACTGGATTCTTTCTTCCTTGTTAGAAAATATTAAATTAATTTCAGATGCATTTGATGTTCTTGCTTAACACAGACAGGAAAGGAACATGCCACAACACCAGCTCCTGTTCTTGAAAGGCATTTTTACAAGCCATTTGCCATACAATGCACTGCAATTTCATGTTTGGAAGCTTAAGAGTCTTATTGATTAGTTAAACCTCATTGCAAAAGTAACTAGGAAAACTTACTGTGACAATTTACTAAGGGCAATCTCTAGCAAAAAGAAACTATTTTTTCATGCTTCCTGTACATCCTGTATTTGGCTTCTGCTCTGATGTTTGTGAAAAGAGGGGCTTACTGCAGAAAAGCAAAACAAAACAAGACTCTCCATTTAGATAACACATCAATGGATACACTCAACACTCCTCCTCCCTAATAATTTTGTCAAGTCCGTAGGTCTCATGGAAAGGCTGTAAAG
This sequence comes from Vireo altiloquus, assembly GCA_013396875.1. NCBI lineage: Eukaryota > Metazoa > Chordata > Aves > Passeriformes > Vireonidae > Vireo > Vireo altiloquus. Next base: position 208,239 of record VZRF01008265.1, on the reverse strand, counting down.
AAAACTATTAAAGCCATCAAGCCATCTTCTGAGGTAGAGGGGGCTTAGTTAGATAAAATGAAATTCTACAGAGGAATGCCGTAACATCTTCAGTTATATTGATATCACTGTTACCTTCTGAGGACTTAAAAGAAAAAAGTGAAGCTGCAGAAGTATCTACTAAGTAGAAAATATTTATGGAAAGAAATCCACAGACACATCTTGAGGGAATGACTTCTAGCACATCTTTCAAAATCATTGTTTTACTTTAATGAAAACAAGCTTGAAGTTTGGTAGCTTTACTTTTAACTCAGGACATTGTTAATTTCTGTAGTATTTTGGGTTTGTTTTTTTTTTTTCCTGTCTGCTTGTTCTTTAAATAGATTTGGTGGCCTGGAAAGATACTGAGTCAGATTTCCTGAAAAGGGACTGTATTTTAATATCGGCAGCATCTGATCCTGTGTGTTTCCGGCAGATAGAGCAGAAACACCACCTGATTTCTGCAGTTGTGCTCTGGATGTTAAGAATCAACCAAAAGCCTAAGAGAGCAGGAATTTGCTGCTTTGTGCCAGGTAAACCAATCTCCAAGTGTCTGTAACAACTAACTCCTCTTTTTGCGAGGTTACTTTTTATTCAGGTGAGTTCAGTGGCTCTGGTCCACCTGGGTAGCTAAGAGCATGCAGCTGTAACTCTAAAAAGACGGACTGAAAGGACTGTCAAAGTGAAGGGAGAGAAAGAGAAGCTCCTTCCAACCATGCCAGCTGCACAGCATCCGCAAGAGCAACCCAAGTAGTGCCTCCAGAGCTCTCGGGTCCCACTGGGAAGACCTACCTGCATTAAAAGAATTGCTATTTCTGGAATACTTACAAAGTCTTACACAACACCTCTTACCAGTTGTGTTATCTGCTTCAGAAACTGTAGCACTGTGCACTACAGCACACTTGGAGAAACAGGGAAAATGCTTTTTATAGCACAGCATAAACCTTAGGAGACCTGGTGGGCTGCAGCAGGGACTATGTTCATGAGTCAACACGGTGCCTGATGCCTAAAAAATAGTGATAATGGCAACACAGAGATGATGATGAATTTATCCAAACCCTTGTGTAAACAGGATTTAGAAGAACAATGTTACATTTACTTCTGTGACTTGATACAATCGACACCATCCAAAAGACAAAACACTGCGGCATTTTGAGTGGCATTCCTGAGTTCAGGCACAGGTTACTCTGATCACCTCTAGTTAAAACATCAATCCTTTGGAAGGTATCCATTTCCTTGGCTGTTTAAACGTGGTGTTAAAAACAACTGAGTATCCAGCTCAGGTAGTCTTTCAAAAACCCCAACTATTAAACCAGAGTTACAAATGACTATTTTTGACAATTACAGTTGCACATAAGATTATCAAGACGTTTTTGGATATTAGTATGGTAGGACCAGAGAAAGAGAGACCCTTGTGAAAACTGCTTAGGTTCCCTTCTGCTCCTGTCTTCCCTCATACGCTTTCATCTGCATTACTTGTACAGACTCTGCAATCCTCCACCACTCAGCCTTGTTGAAATCCTCATGCCTCTTCTCCATCCTCCTGCATTTTCCTGTTCTCCTTATACGACATTACAGGGGAGGAGTGTTCACAGCACATTATTTCAGGTAGGAAGCTGACTTTCCTATTTGAACAATGGCTGTAGCATCTCCACCCCAGAGCTGAGGAGAGAAACCTCACCAGGAGCAGCGCAGGGAGCCCACGCACGCCCCAGAGGAGGCTGTCAGGCAGCCCCAGCCCAGCATGCAGACTAGCCTGCTTTCTGATACCTGAAGGCAGGCAAGGCAACCTCCCACGCTTCAAGCCCACTCTTTGAGCAGGATTTAAATCTTCTTGAACAAATAAAACCTAAAAAGGGAAATACCATTGAAACATACTTCTTTAAAAATACTGTATAACCCTTCAAACAAAGGACTCACTCAGCAGTTTCATTGCTTCTTCTACCGCCCAGAAGTGGAGGAGGGCTGAACAAGCACTTGCCTTCCCTATGGCATGAGCACTGTATGCAGATGAACACAGGGAGGATACTAAGCCATTCTCCACCGGCTGCACCAAAGCCAATATGTGAAAATCATCCTGATGCAAAAGCAAGGAGAGCTGTGGGCTAACAGGAGGAAAGGTCTGTAGGGAACTGCAGGTGCTGTACTGCCAGCAGGAACTGCAACCAAGATGAGGGATTTCTATACAGACATGGACACTGTGTGCTGAACACACTTCTATTTCTTCCACAGGGCAAGAGAAGGAAATCCAACTGTTCGCTCAATAATTCAAGGCAGGATAAAGCATACACTACTGCAGAAAACCACAGCTAAGGAAAGCAGAAATTTAGCAATCATAGTGAAAGGCACAGATATGGAAAATGAGTCCAGGCAAACCATTATTTATTTTTTAGGAAAGGAAAAAAATTCTGATCAACCCATATGCTCCTACAAGTCTCACTCATCTGTATGATAAGTGATTGGTCAGAAATTAACTCAGAGCAAGTTAAAAGGCTGATTATAAAGCAACCACAAGAAAAGCCAGTTCATACTCTTCCAAGTCCATAGCAAGACACTTCTAACCATCGTTAAAATACACTTGAACAGTTTACCTGGACTCTTGGACTACTAATGTAAATCTAATTTGTCTTTCCTACTTGTTTCCCTCTCACACTAAACAAGCAGTGCAGCACCTCACACTTTGACCTTGGAATACATTTTTTGTAGCGTACCATTTGCTCCACAGTTTTAGCTGAAATCTTTAAAAGTATATTACTTAATTTTTAGTTTAAAATAATTTTCATCTGTTCATTTGTAAAATGTCTGAACTGAAATCTTTTTAATGCCTGATTGTATTGACTTTCAACCAAGCTTTTATAGATTTCCTGATGTCAGCGGCCTTGGTAACACTCCTGAAACTCAAAACCTGACAAACTAATTTCTGTTGGTTTTCTACCTTGATATACTGCACTGAAAAACATAAAATCACAGCTTTGCAGCCTGAAGCAATTTCTCAGAACTAAATTAATAGCTCCTGGACAGAGCTTAAAATGAAAAAACCTGCCATGAGCTACAGCATAAATATCAAGGTTAAGTTCTAACAGTATTTAAGCTTTTCAGTGAGGTTTTTGCTTACAAATGGTTTGACCATTTTTAGCATGTCCAGTGATTTCCAAAGCCTGTTTGGTACATGTGTGCTAGTTTTAGATAGTTATTCTAATATTAAAGTGGTTCTGAAACTAACATCATCATTCCTCATACCTCCATTAATATCTTCTGATACTTTAAAAAGCATGCTGTTTCACACAATTTTGTCTTCATTGACAATCACAGACAAATTGTTTGCAACACAAACGGCAAGTTTTACATGTCAAAACACGAAGAAATAAAAATGTAAAATGTTTTCCTCCTGTACTGATACTTTCCTCCACCTTTTCTCCTGTACTGAACAAAATTAATAAGAGAGAAATCCTTCTCTATCCACCCTCCCCCAAAAAAGTGATAGAATTTTACCTTGTGGTGAATATAATTATTTGTCTTGAGTATATAGGACAGTTTTAATTTAAGCAAGATCACATTATTTAAGTATTATTTAAGTATTAATACCTACTGGATTTGTTCAAAGCCATTTTTTCTCCATGCACTTCCACATAAAATCCTTAAGGACAGAATAGTCAGGTATTCATCATGGTTGAATTCCACAAATAGTAAACACTCAGGCTTGACTTTAATGTAGAGAATTCTGTATGATCTATACAGATACTTTCCATCTGTTTTAAAGCATAAACGGCATACAATTGTCTACTAGTAGATACATTTGCCCAAAGGATGCTCTCACAAATTGTTCTTATTTAAGTTTCACTTAATGCTTCAATAAATCCATATATACACACTTATTCTAGAGTGCCTTCCAGGTATTTATGTATAATACACAACTATCTGTGTGCATGAGCATGTACATGCTTCCTATCCTTAATTTTGCAATGCAATTCTTAGCATTCCAATTTAGGTCTTCTTAAAAACTTTTATTGTTTCATGCAGTATTCTTTCAAATGCCCTCAAAGAGTTACAAAGCACTTTTTTCCCCCTAAATATGTAAGAATTATTTCTCAAATTGCTATTCCCCAAAATTCCTGGAAGATTTACAACAACCAACTTTTATTACCTCTCTTCAAGGACTGCATTATTACTTTCCTTTGACACTAGTTTCTCTGCTACAGGCTCTTTGTGCTCATTTCTCCATCTCCAAACCAAATGTATTAGTGAACAGAACAAATCCTCAATCTCCTTGGAGGAAATGTTTTACCCATACCTGTTTGATCCCAGCACCTCACCACAGCTGGATCACGGGATAGCTCTTGGATGCCAGCCGATCCGGGCACCACTCACGGCTGATCAGCCTCCCTTCAGCCCTCACCACATCCACCGATGCCAAGGGGCCTCAGCGCCAACTCGCAACACAAAAGATCTCCCTGAACGTTTTCTTTGGCAGGAGAAGGTTTAGAAGAGCATTACGTACTTTTCAGTACAGCACATGGAAAAAGATGGTATTTCCAAATGTTATTTGGAAAAATGTCAGTGAAAGAGTTTCTTCTGCTTCCCACTGTGCCATCCACAGCATTTGAAGCATTCTTCCATTTAAAACAATTAAGGCATCAAGATCAAGTTAGTAGTACATCATTACAGCATCTACTAGAGACTATTAAGAACCAGCCAAATAAAAAAAAAGCCAGGGAAATACATCTGATCCATATCAAGAGTAACTTTTGTATTCTAAAATTGGCTATGTGTACTTCTAAAGAAATTCAAAAGTTCAGAATTTTTCCTTCTTCTGATATACATTTTAAACAACTCATCCATATTTTTTACCAGAAGAAGAGCAGAAGAGCAGAAATCTTTCATTTGATTTAAAAGAGCAACTTTGGACAAAAATAAATAGCCAGATATATTTTTGCTTTTTCAGTTACTGGAAGGATAGATATTCTAAAAGAAAAGGACGTGTTTCCCAAACATTTAAAGAATACTGAAGACCTCATTTAATTTATCTGAGTTGTCATTTACTAAGCCAGCTGTAAAACCTGAAGAATGATGAATAGCTGCACTCTTTGGGATTAGTTTTGCATTCCACTTAGCATCTATTTGTCTTCTTTATCTCCCAAAAACAATGGTGACACCAAGCTAGACAAATTTTCATTGTTTGCTAATGCCTTCTTTTTTTAAATTGAAAGTTTGATTTAGAGCTACCTTATTTCTTTTAAAGCAATACATAGTAATATCTCTAGAGCTAGTAAAAGGCAGTTTTGGAAGAAAAAAAAGTAACACAATTTTGTTTTTGTTTTTCTCTTTTTTTTCAACAAACTCAATGAGGAACCTCTGACAGCAAATTCTTCTCTCCAAAATCGTCTTCCCTGTCAGAGAAATATTCTTTCTTAGGAACTTAAGACACATACAACAAAAACCAACAAAATGTAACAAACTCCCCAAATTCCTTCTGCAGAGGAATGAGGCTGAGGCTTGTGTGATGCTTCCAGACAAGCCTGATGAAAACCTGCTGAAACCTGCAGGTTGCTGCTGATCTGATGCTCTTCTCTTTCCCAGGACTGTGTTTTTCTCACTGCTTCCTTTGCATTCAAACCAGGAACTATGGAACCGTGTGATCAGTTATCAACAATTCAGAAAGAAGTATGAGTTTACAAGGGGAGAAATTACAGTACTTGACAAACAACCAATTCTCTTCCAAGGTCCTGATCTACTGCAGTTTAGGAAGCTGAGCTGGTTTTAGCACTTCCAGTTACTGCTGAGCTGTAACTCTGGAGCTGGACATACTGAATAAACTTCTCCTTTTCTTAGTTACTCTTCCCATGTTTTCCAGAAAATTCCTTCTTGGAGACTTGCTTGCTTTAACAATTCTAGGGGACAAAAGAGCAAGTGCCAGTAGCTTGTCTATTATCATTTCTGGCAAATGACAGCTGCACTGTTTAACATCAAGAGTTGTCACCAATCTATCTTCAAACTTGTACTGTATCTCAGCTCCAGGGAGGGTTCAAAACAGAAAACATGGCCTTACAGTTCTTCCACGCAACTTTTATCAGTTTTTTTATTACTGATACCAATGCAGTTCAAATAAACCAAACAACTGAAAAAGATGTTAGGCATATGTAGCAGATCAAATATAAACCAAAAAGCATTCTGCTGTCTAAAATAATATTAAAATATATATATATTCCAAGGATTTAGCAAGATGTCCTTGCAAGAAAGAATGAAATATCCCCCAAGACACAGAAACTCAAATAAACTCACTATATTAGAATGCTCTGTATTGAAAATATACCTGAAGACATCCCAACAGACATGTTAACAGGAGTTTTAATGAAACATTTTGAATTTAGTTCACAAGATAAACTCGAGAATATTATGAAAGTTTACTTCCATTCTGCTCTTTCTGGCAATACCTGGGAGTTGAATTCCTGCAACTTGGCCAGAATATACTACGAGCAATAGTAGTGGGAGATGCACCCAATATCTGCTAACGGAAATCTCTGGTATCAGTGACTGGAAAAAATTGCTGCTGTCACTGCACTTTGGAGCTATGATAGCAGCCAGTTCTCATGGTGTAGGATAGATGCTAAGTAATAATTACAGGCACATGCAATCTGAGGCTATATAGTTGCTTCTCACAGCATTTTCTCCAGCAAGACATGAGGTAAACTTCAGGTTTTTTTAGCAATCATTAATTTAATGAACATTTACTCCATATAAGTGACACACTCCACTCCTTCAAGTGTCTGCAGCAGAGCAGTTGCTCTGAACTCCTTGAAACAACCAAATCATGATACAACATTTTATACCCAGTCTTTTATTTACACGTAATCATTATTCAGGAACTATTTTCTATTCTATGCAGACAGCATGTGAGCATGCTGGCCTAATGAGACAAAGTGCCATTAAATTAGGTCTGCAGAAGCATGAAGATTCAGTAACCATCATCATAGACTCCTCATCTATTACACCTAAAAAAACTTCATAATAGCTACACTAAATCCATTTATCTTACACAAGCTTAATGGTATCTCCACTGCCCTATGAACAGAATAGTCAGCCTGAAGTTTAATAAAACAACTGAAGCTTTTTACATACGCAGACAAGAACGAGGAATCTGAGCTAAAACACATGCAAACTCAAACTAGAACCAGCTGGATTCTCCAAGGTAAGAATTCTTGATACTTTTTAAAAATAATGCTGTTTGTTTAAAAAAATACCCTCCTTCAAAATACTGTTTTAAAACCTTACATTTAAATACATATGGATTTTTCTAAATCGGATTCCTCTTGTTTTGTTTTACATTTTAAAAAGATCTTGAGCACTGCAGTCATTAAAGAGAGGGGAGTGAAAAGACTACTTTATGCCAATAGCCTTACACCAATTTCGTATCGCTGCCTATTTTAGATCCTGTTTATTATCAGTGGCCATAAAAAGGACTTTTCTCTATGTAGATCAGCAAAGCTTCTATACTGCTTCATCTGTAAGTTTGGTACTTACTGATTTTTACTGAAAAATGCATCCACATAGTACATTCTGTTTTATTTGAATTTGCAAATATTCAAGAAATAACTGAGTAAGAGATTTCTAACATTTTTTCGTTTTATAAAGGCCCAATACAAAGTTTGTATTCCCCTCCGCTATTTGAGACCTTATACTCAGTAAATTCCTGCTTTCCTAAATTACATTTTCTCATGATACAAGTACATAACTTCACTGTGTAGGCTGCAAATCTGGTGGGAAAAAACCATTTTTAAAAAATGTCGAGTACTATCCGATTATTATTTTGTGGCAAGTTTTCCACCTACATTAAAACCCACAGATAGTAGAAGTCAAAAGGAGCTGTGTTACACACCAGATTGGCTCCAGAGGGAATGGAATTACCGTTTTTGTACTGAGTTTAGTGGGTTTCTTTTTAACCACTTCACATTTTCAAAACTAAACCCAGAAACAACTGTATTTTAAACTATTTATGCTGTATTAGAATAGATGCTTCACAGCAGCCATGGTTTTAATTTTCCAAGTTACTCTTGATCTCAATATTCCCAAATGCTCTACACATATAATACTACTTTTGGTTGAAAATTAGTGCTTGAAGATATCAAAAGAATTCCTGGTTTGTTTTTTTTTTTTTAAACATCAAATACCATAGGTCCCTGAAATAAAATGTAGATGTTTGAAAATGCAGTTCCTGAATGAACCTGCCCTACAGGACGTTATTTTTAGGGGATCTGGGCTAAACCATCTCTGAGAGCAAGCTTCAGGGTAGAGTCTTGCTTAGACTTCTATTATACAATGTGTTCTCCTGCAAATAATAGCAGTTTTTTCTTCAAGGCAATTACACATGTTTTAAAAAGAAACCCTTATATAAGCCTTTCACAATTGAGGAAAGAGTAATTAACTTGCATAATTGTTAGTTGTGACTTGTAGTTTCAGTAATGCAGCTCAGCAGGCCTTTAAAATGTTCAGGCACGGGCTGCTAAATAGGATGTGTGAGGAAAGGAAAGGCTACAATCAGAGAGTTTCACCTCCTTTTCATCTATACACATCCCTGTCATGGCAGCAAACAGAGGGCAGATGTAAGAGGAGATGACCTTCAAGAACGGATCTCAGATATCAATTTTATTTCATAAATTTTATTCCTTCCCTCAAGACAGAGTATTTCTCCAAGGTATTATGGTTGACTGAGCAGAGCAGGAGGAAATACAAATTAAAAATCCCATTAGAGTGGCATACATATTACTCCATACAAGTAATGAGAGATAAGGATTTCCATAAGATGTATGGTTAAACAAGCATCAAGAAAGGTTATAAATCCAAGTTAAAATGCATATATTAATTCTATAAATAAAACAGAAATAAAAAACCTGACACTTGAAGTAACTGAAAAAAAGAATAACCACGTGAAATCTCTGCAGAAAAAAAATCCTTTTCCATTACTTTAAAATTGAAAGATAGCCAGCACTGCAGTTTACAACTCAGAAAGGTTCTAAGCATGATGCTGTACTAGTCCTATTACCTCCTCCCCAGTGCACCTTCAAGCAGGAAAGAAGGCCACTACATCAGACCAACTGCCCTGGCATCAACCTGCTCACTAACCTCACATTTCTCATTCTACATTCAGTACTCTCCTTTTGTTCCTTCTCTTTTCAGCATTTAAAATTTGCTTTATTTCAAATGACATCTAAATACATTATTTAAGTACGAAAGCAAAATTAGCAGATGCATGCTCTTGCCTAGTAGCTCTTCTGTACAATTAATAATTGAAAATCTAGGAAGTAAAAGCAGAATATCCTGGACATTTTAGCTTCTTACTTACCTTTCTTCTCCATTACTGAAGTCCTCCTTTAGATAACTACCTTAAAAGATCATCTCAGGCAGGCATGCTACAGCAACACCAGGCAGGATTCTAAAGCAGTGTCATTCCCTTGCAATGCTACCAGACTGTGGTGCTCAATAAACACTGCTTTGCACTGACAAAGTCAATCTGCCCAAGGAGCTCATCCCTGTAATTGCTCTAGTGCAATTACCAGAATCAGAGTCCTAACACACACCAGGGCTCTGATGGGTACAATTCCCCAAGAAAACCAAGGCTGCCTCTAATTTGAACCTATATCACCTCTACACATCACCATATTGAAATACGGCGTCTTAAACAGAGATTCTTTATGTTCCCCTTTGCTGTATGAAAGGCCACTGCTAAAACCCCTCTTCAATGGATCAGCCTGCACAGCCACAGCCACAGCCACAGCCCTGCCAGGGCACACTGTGGGGACACCAAAGCAGGCAGGCATGGCCCTTCCCCTCCTCTGCCGTCCTCCACGTTTCCCTTGGTGCATCCATGCCCACCTCACTTCTCTCAGTGAAGCTGATTCAGAACCAGACTAAAAAGGAGAAAATTAATGCAGAAAAAAAATCCCACTTCAAATATAGGACTGCGTTTCCAAAAGCAGCCTTCCATTTTTAGAGCAACAGCTTTTAAGTCCTCTGCTTGAGACATCTTGACTGCAATTTCCATGAAAGCTGAACGCTTCCAGCTCCCATGGAAATTAGCAAGTGAGGTGGGTGCTCAACATCTCAGCAAGCCATACTTCTGCAAAGGAAAAATGTTAAACCTGACTCACCTACAATTAGGAGATGCTATTCGGTTTTAGAAACTACACTAAAAAAATAAGTAGAAAAAAAAAGGAGACAAATTAACTCAAAAGATGTAGTGAAAAAAGCAGCATTTGAAAAAGCATTTAATTCCTGCTCCCCAGACTCTTTATTTTTCATAGCCTTGGGGATGTGCCAGCATGCTGAAAATATGAAAGTTAACATTCTTCCAAAGGGGTTACACAGATGACACACTACTAACCATCAACAAAACAGTAATTACAATGGCTTTACATTTATTTGAGAGTATTTTTGACTAATAGAGTTCCTTAAAAGACTGTTAAATATTTTGTTATGGTGACATTTTTACACTGTGTGCAATATGTACTCTACACAAGATCTAAAATTTTAACACACCCAAAGGCTCCACTAGAACTGGGTATTTAGGTCATTTATATTACTGCAGTGAAGCGTCAATTATTTCGTCTGATACTCCTAGCCGTTCTGTAATTTGCCAAGAGTAATGTTTTCCGTCAGGAAACTCTGGCAAGTCAATAAGCACAGGCTTGATTTGACTTGAACTGGCATCAAGGTTAGAAATGGAGAGGGCGAATGTGACTCTTCACTGTAAAACTAAATACTCTGGTGTGTGGGTGGTTAGCCATGCTTCCTGCTCCTTCTCACCAGCACTGTCTCTTAATAGATGCAAGGAAAGAAACATAAAGAAATTTCTACTTGTCTGTCTAATAAATGCTACACACTGAATTATGACATAACTTAAAAGCAAAATATGCTGGACAGTTAGCAAAGGGTTTCAAGGAACAAGAGTGTCCACTGACGCAAACTCTGAATACAAGAACGGCGACATTTGTTTTACATACACAGGGCATAGATCAGGATTTTTTCTACTCATCCTTCTCTTTCCAGAGGGACAGTATGGTCCCTGTAACCTCCAGGGTACCCTGGGTCTTCCCCAGTTCTGCCCTTGGTAGCTGTTGAATGGTTGACTAAAACCCCTCAACTACATTGCTTCTAAGTACATAAAAGGAACAGAAACCTCCATTTGTCAATTCAGACCTTCCTCTCCCATTTTCAGAGAAAGAAGGGATGGAGACACCATCCTCTTCATGCTGATTTTAAGAACAGCAGAATTTAGTCATTGCTGCACGGACCAAGAATAATTAATTTTTATTTACCCCTGTGCAAGAGGTACAAAGGGTTTTGGAAAAGACATGAAGGCCACAACACTCAGCTTTTTTTAAAAAACCTATGGCAACAACAAATAGCAAACAAAACCAGAATGAGGAGTATGAAAACCTAACCTCCTAAATGTTAATAGGTAGTCAGAACTACAATATTTATTCTAAAAGCTAATGAATTGAGTATTGTGTAATTTAAGCATCAGCAACTAAATTTACTTCTGTCTGCTTTTTTGGGGTACAGTTTAATGTGCCAAACCACAAACTGTATCCATGTAGGACACAGTCTAAAACAATTGAAAAAACCATAAAAGAAGTAATGGCATATATGTTTATAACAGTTGGCCTCCAAAGTCTTCCTTTTCATTATCCTCAAGACTTGCCTGTGTGTAGATGGCTTCTATTTTTCTTTTGCTTCTTTTTTTCTTCTGTCAGTACCAAAAGATTATCATCATCACAATCTACTTGTATTTTCTGTCACTCTCAGCTAGTGATCAGATCAATCTATACTGGCATTTCAGTTAGCAAAATTACTCCAAAGCCCTTTCATTAATGAACAATCAAAACTATTTCTCTCATGTAGTCATACTTCTTGTCAGTTCCCAAGAACTCTTCATCCATGTACTGAAGGAAGGTGAAGGTGGAAAACAATGATACATCCTAAACGATAAGAACATTGACAGTAGCACAGTAATATCCTTAATAGTCTTCAAACTGCTTTCTTTTGAACAAGACAAACAAAAGAAATCCATTTGCTTAGACCTTTCACAAACTGCACATTTTGAAATTTCAAGTCAAAATAAGGGGCACAGATGCTATCATCAAAGAGCAGCTGCTTGCTTAATCCATCAGGAAAATGATGCAAACAAAAGCTTAAATGAGCAAAATGACGAGAATTCAAATGTTGAGGCTATAATTTTTATCAACTGGAAAGCAGAGTGTACTTCTCAAATAACTGCAGAGAGGTAAAATAATATGCAGACATTACAATGCTGATGGATTCCCAGCTTCAAAATAATGACAAGGCCATTAAATTCTACCATATAGCAAATCTAGTGTCTTCCTGGTGATTGCAGCTACTTCCACTTCACAGCTGCTACAGAAACCATTAGATTGTTTGGGTTATGGAGCACAGAGAGTGTAATTTTTTTTTATTAAATGGCTTGTGCATCTAATTAGTTATTTAATACAACCAATGGTGCAAGCAGCCAAGTGGAACAGGTCTTATTTACTAAATCTAATGGGGTAATTTGTTAGGAAAAGTTACTGTGAAATGCCTGAATGAAGATTGAAAAAATTACAGGGTAAGAAAACTAGGTTATTTTCATCTCAGATGTATAATATTAACCAGATGAACTGAAGACTTTCCCCAGGCTAACACCTGAATTTGAGAGCTGGGTCCATTGCTAAAGTCTGTAAAAAAAATACTTGTAGCAATAAAAAGTTCATATTTTAATTGCTTCAAATGTAGTTACATCAGCAAGAACCTGACACATTCAATCTACAAACCCAGGTCATTTCTGCCAGCTCTGTTAACCCTTTTATGTTGCCAGTGCAATGTAAAGTACCCACCAAAATACAGAAAGAATTCAACCTAAACCAATGGTTTAAAACTCCTGAATCTTACAAAAATGGCACTGTAACAGGAGAGAAACCTATACAGTGGGGGACACAAGTCTTTTCATCCACAGTCATGACAAACATAGAAGAGCAGGAGTCAGAAAGATGATTTCAGGACTATCTCCTTGTACTGAGAGGCACTGAAGACACTGAATGCTGATACATGGCTTGTTGAAGTACACTGCACAGGGAGTTTCACAAATTACATGCGAAACTACAGGCAAGGATGCACCACCAAGAAGGTCTCCCAAATGAGATCTAAGCTGGTGCTTGACATTTTGTGTTCCCAGTGTACATTGCTGAAATCAAATTAGCACGTTCAGCACAAACTGAGTTTAACCCTAATCAGTAACAGAGGACAACAAACAATATTTTTAACTATTAGACAGTGTTTGGACCTTGAGCACTGGAAAAAGGAATAAATATCAAAATTTCCTTAGTGAAGACTATGCAAAATACAGCCATAAAAATTGATTTTCACCAGTATATAATAATTAATATGTAAAATTCAAATACATAATGTGTAATTTAATATTCCTTGGCAGATCTCCTATGGTACTTGGGTCTTCCTACTTCCTGACTTGCTACAACAAACAAGGAATCACTTGGTAGCAGTGAAGTATTATCCACAGAGTTCAGCTGTGTAGCCTAAGCCATAATAGAAGATAAAGACAAGAGCCATCTAACTAAAGCGGCCTGGGGAGACTAAAAAGGGTGATTTAATCCCAAATTGATTCAAAACATTTTTTAACTGGAACTAATACAACATTCTGATCTTTTACATCAACACTGAATGTTTCAATACTTCCTGGACAGTTCTTTTCAGCTATATACTATTTTCACAAAAACTAACTGCAGATAATTTTTTTGTGGGGAAGAGGCAATTACCACAGAAAAGAAAGGAAATACTAAATGTATCATTAGTATCATTGAATGTATCATTTTATGTATCAATGTATCATTTAATTTAAAAATAATTAGGCACAGTTAAGATAGCAAAGCTATGAAGTCTTCAAGGCACAGTAAATAGTTGCTTTTACGTCATCATCTAAAAGTAGACTAGCATACTTTAAAAAGTGATCCAAAAATGATTCACCCTTCTAAGATTAATTCTCCATCAATTTAAAACTAGCATTGAATAAGACTATCAGTAATCAAAGGTGGACTTTGTAATGAGAAATCTGTTGTCCACCAGAAGATAGAGCTGAAGAAGCACAATTTAGACATTTGACAAATCTAACAGAAATTAACAGACCATTCTAGATCCCTCCAGACTGATGGTATTTGCCTCTAGATTGATGGTATTATTAGCTGGCATGACCAGTACCACACTGTAAAATTTTAATGGCTCTTATTGATCAATATGCAGAATTTGTAGGTTTTCGGGACACACAAAACAAATGGATTTGCACTGAATTTGCTTTATATTTTCATGTATCGTTTTTTCTTGCTTTTTCTTCCCCTGTCAGTGCTACCTCTATTGAGAGCCTGTAACTAAAAGGGTCGTTTTTCCTCTCTACTTAGTGCTTCTCAGCACTCAGTGCTTCACACCTGGAACACTGCATTCAGGTTTGGTCCTCGCTATGCAAAAAAGATGTGAACAGGCTGGAGAGGGTCCAGAGAAGGGTCACAAAGATGACCAAAAGACCAGGAAGCCTGTTCTATGAAAGTGGCTGAGAGAGCTGGGTGTGCTCAGCCTTGAGAAAACAGGGCTTAGAGGAGACCTTATCACCATGTTCCAGCATTTAAAGGGTGGCTACAAAGAAGATGCAGATTGGAGATTATTCCCTTTTTACAAGGAGTCACATGGAAAAGACAAGGTGTAATTCATACAAGTTACTCCTGGGGAGATTCTGACTGGACACAAGAAGAAAACTTTTCACAATTAAAAAAAGACAGTCATTGGAATAGTCTCTCTGGGGAAGTAGTGGATTACTCAACACTGGACACCTTGAAGATCCAGCTGAAAAGGGTGTTGGGCCATCTTGTCTAAACTGTGCTTTTGCCAAGAAAGGCCAGACCAGATAATCCTCAAGGTCCCTCCACGTGGGGTATTCCATGATTCCATACTTAATTCAGTTCTTAATTTATTCAGCCATATAGCACTTTGCTAGAGAAGTAAAATAAATGTGAGTATGTGGTAATGTAGTAGAGCATACTAATAAAGGAAAAAATTCTAACTCCTGAAGCACAAGAACCATTTCAACTTACTGAAGACTGAAGAGGTAAACAGTTTGTGAAATATTTGAGAGAAAACTGCTCCCAAATTATTAACACTAATTTAACACTGATTTTTTCTCTTATGTCTTCTCACATGCCATTTTTAAATTTTAGAATGTACATTTATATATACTACCTGTTCAACTACTTTGGTGCTTTACTGAAATAAAAACAATGAATGGTTCTTTACTGAAATAAAACTATTGAATGGTTCCAATTACCTTGAAGTTCTGAAGTTGTGCACAAATGCCATTAAACACTCTGCAGAATAACCCCACATTTGTGATTGCTCTGAAAGTAATTAGCTTTTAGAAAAGTCCAGCAGAACATTACTTCCTTGCAAATATCTGAGATAACTAATGAGATGGTCATATACTGAAAGATGCTCTTCCAACAAAAACCTAGGAAATTAATAGGTAGGATCCAAAACCAAAAAAGGGGAGAATATTTTCAACACAGCTGGGACGTAAGACCCAAAACCGAGGCTTAGAATCGTTAATGACATAGTTGGAAAAGCCCTTAATTTTGAGCTCATGAGTATGCAGATACTAAATCTAAAAACCCAGGAGAAAGAATGTTCCTACAGTTTGTAATTTCGTTTTGGTTACAAAACCTACTTAAAACAGAGCTCTCATGCATTTGAAATTTGGCTTGGCGAATACTATGACCTGTTGAGTAACGGTGGTCTATCTCATATACCTGTCACACAGCAGTTCAGTTTTTTTTAATTTTCAGTATTTTAAAAGCTAAGTCCAACTTCACAATCAATGTAGAGAATAAAGAGGTTCATTTGCAAAGTAATTCACCTATTTATTGCAGACATCTCTCTTAGGACTATATTAATTACACTGACTGTAGTGACTAGATTGTCAGTGCCCATAAACCTTAAGGTGACTGCCTCCCCATCAGTTTTTACGTCCTTTTCTCTTATATCTGCTCTTAGTAAGGTAACACTCAAGACAGACTGCCATTAACAATCTGGCAGATTTTTTCCGGTACCTCAATACAGAATACAAAATCAGGTGACTCAGAACCAATCAGAAATGAAAGTTTTACATCAATAAACTTCAGAGATGCTTTATTCAATTCTACCCATAAACACATCAAATCTCTGAGACATCAATGAAGAAGAAAAACTTCCTTCCTTCTTTACTAAAGGGGTTGCTTTATTTCATTATTCAGGCTTTTTTGTGATGTGGAGAGGCTGTGAATCAGCTGTTCACAGTAGAAAGCTGGCTCACCAACGTATCTGCCGAGAAACACTTACAAGGAAGGATAGAGCAAAAATAGGCAAGCTGCCTAGATGTCCACTGAAATATTTAGCCCTGTACTCTGAGGCAGCATCCACTGGTACAATCACATCAGAAATCTCAGGTTCTGTGTTTCTTGGTTCAATTTAATTAATTACTCTGACAGAAAGTAGGATAGCTGCACCACAGCTTTTTGATTATGAGGTTCACTATGCAAACAGAACTATATTTGAAATCAGTGGCATTTCATAGCTGACAAGTTAGTCAGTTCTAACACGATAGAAAAATCCGTAGCTCTTTCATGATAAACTTGCTTAAAATGAAGTGGAAAAGCATGCTTCTGCAAGCTTTAATTCTGCCACTGACTGGATTCAGCACACAGAGAGAAGCTAAGACATTTCATTGAGGACATTGCAACATGCACAGAAACCACGAGGTCTCTTCTAATTCTCCTGCTCCTGCGGTGTACTTTATAATCTCCTTCCTGGATTTCCTGGAGTCTGCCTTAATACTATTTATATGCCTTCTATCCCCACATGAAGATTCAAGGCACACTTGTCTGGTGTTAACAAATATCCTCTACTTTCTAACCTAAACTCACTCATGGCTTTCTTGGATCCCACAGTTGTCAGCTCTGTCCACCACCACATTCCAGTGCAAAATTTCTTAAATGCAAGACCTTGGAATTGTAATCAGTCACCCTGGTTGGTTTTGACAGTGCTTTACTACCTGCACTAGAAATGCCTCACTGTATCTCTTGTAATACACACTTGCTTACGACATGGCTGCACAACCTCAGCACACTAATTGTACTAGCTACAATCAACAGCGAATCCAGGTATTTCCTCCTTTCTCCTGAATTTCCAGGAGGCATCAGTCATAAACCCAAAAGTGATTGCCCTTCTGACTGACTGTAAACTAATGGCTGTTATATCAATCTTCAAGGTCAACCTTTTAACATTGTTTACATCTCCAAATTTCACACAATCAACTATCTCCACAGTTGCTTTTTTTAGTCAGCATCACTAATGAAAATATTCTTCAGCTCTCAAATATGCCGATCCAACAGTTTCTTACTGGCCTGACTGCTGTGTTTTCAACTCACACCTGTCTGCCCAATTTTCTACCTAACTTACAAGTCTATAGCACTGGCAGAAAAAAGAACAGTTCACCTATAAAGACTAAAGTTACAGAAATTATCAAAACAAGTTTCAAAGAAATCTTCATGTTAGTAGGGGCCTCTGGAGGAAATCTGGTCCTCCCTGCTCAAGCAGAGCTACCTTGAGCCAGCTGCCCAGGACCACATCCAGTTGTCTTTTGAAGATCTCCAAGGACAGAGACTTCACAATCTCTCTGAGCACCCTGTACCAGCATGCAGGGACCCTCACAGTAAAACAGATTTTTCCTCAGATACACACAAACACTGGCTCATGTTCAAATTGGTGCTTTCTAGGCCCCCAGGCCCTGTTCTACAAAGCTGCTTTCCAGCTGGGCAGCCTCCAGCATAAACTGCTACACGGGGCTGTTCATCCCTGGGTGCAGGACTTAGCAATTTTCCTTATTAAGCTTCCTCAAGTGGAGGTTCCTGTCCACTCATTTCTCCTGTTAAGGTCCCTCTGGACAGCAGCATGACCATCTGGCACATCAGTCACTCCTCCCAGATCTGTGCCATCAGCAAATTTGCTGAGGACACACTCTGCTCTATAATCCTGATCACTAATGAAGATGTTGCACAGGAGCTGGCCCAGTATTAACCTTTGGGTACACTACTGGTTACTGTTCTCCAGTCAGGCTTTGTGCCTCTGAGCTCGGTCCATCAGTCAGTGAGTTTTCAGCCCACCTCACTGTCTGCTCATCCGGCCCACACTTTGTCAGCTTCTTTGTGCAGATGTTACAGGAGACAGTGTTGGAAGTGTCTTGGAGTGACTTTATGATGTATCCATCACCTGCTCTATGCCCAGATAATAAATCTTATGCCTTTCTGTGCCTTTAAACTGAGCCTGAGAGGGGAGGAAGCACCCTTCCTTGCTTTCCAACCAACTCTCAACTCTGTTTCTTTGAAAGAATAAAGGCAGAGTTTTCTTGAAACTTTAGTTTCTTCTTCTCTTCTAGGCTTGTTCAAAACACCAAAACATCAAAACCTCCCTGAAACACCTTCCACTAACCAACAGAAAAGTCCCCCATGCCAACCCAACTCCAGAAAAAAGAGAAACCACACCCAGAAAGACTTTAAAACTCTTCCAGGTTTCTCTTCACAACAAAAGATTTTTTTATTTAGCATTATTATTCTTTTCTTGTGTGTTTGTTAAATAAATCGTTTTTTCCTCTCTGCTTCNACCTCACTGTCTGCTCATCCGGCCCACACTTTGTCAGCTTCTTTGTGCAGATGTTACAGGAGACAGTGTTGGAAGTGTCTTGGAGTGACTTTATGATGTATCCATCACCTGCTCTATGCCCAGAAAATAAATCTTATGCCTTTCTGTGCCTTTAAACTGAGCCTGAGAGGGGAGGAAGCACCCTTCCTTGCTTTCCAACCAACTCTCAACTCTGTTTCTTTGAAAGAATAAAGGCAGAGTTTTCTTGAAACTTTAGTTTCTTCTTCTCTTCTAGGCTTGTTCAAAACACCAAAACATCAAAACCTCCCTGAAACACCTTCCACTAACCGACGGAAAAGTCCCCCATGCCAACCCAACTCCAGAAAAAAGAGAAACCACACCCAGAAAGACTTTAAAACTCTTCCACAGGTTTCTCTTCAAAAGATTTTATTATTTAGCATTATTATTCTTTTCTTGTGTGTTTGTTAAATAAATCGTTTTTTCCTCTCTGCTTCCCTCCAAATAAATATTTCTTTTCCCAAACCTAATAAAAAAAGAGTAACTACAATCTGCTTTCTATCAAAAAATAATTTTCTCTGAATTTGTCTCAAACCGAGACAAATATTTAAATTATTTAAGGAAGTCAAGGTGGGCAAGATACATTGCCCTCCCCTCACCTACCAGGTGAGTCATCTTTAACTAGCAGCATCTGGCTGGTCAAGCATGACTTCCTCCTGGTGAATCCATGCTAACTACTCTTAAACACCTTCTTGTTTATTTTAAATACTTTGAAAACACTGGAAAACATACCAATTTGTATTCAGTACTTTAGTAGTTAAAAATTAACATAGTTAAGTCTGCTTTAGTGTAAATCCACACCAACTGAAAACCTATCATTTTAGTGTATACCAGCTTTCTTCTGATTTAAGCCACCCTGTTTTCTTCCCAAGCAACAAGAAAGTACGAGTTTTACAATCCACACACATGTTCTCCCAGAGGTATGTGGAAAAAAAGAAACTGATTCATCACAAAAGAATCAATGCACACTTTATATCAAGATCTTAAGTTTTTGAGAAATTTTCTATGAACCCTAACAAAATTCCCTCCTAAATCCTATCCCCAAACCTTTGCTCTCTAATTACTAGAATCTTAGCAGGTAACCATAAGTAGACTAATCAAATAAGAAAAAATGCATTTCTTCTCAGCTAAGTATATAAATCCTGCTCTCTGCTGTTTTTCCTCCCAATTAAGCAGTTTGCAAACTTGATAAAGCTTTGAGGGAAAAAAAATCCTATTAAAACATTCTACAACTCTTTGAGTCTACATACATTTTCAGGATGAAAATTTGTTACCTGAACTCTGGAATAAACATATCTAACAATATGTGAAAGCTCTCAGCACCCTCAGGAAATTCTTCAATGACCTGAATGTGTCAAAAAGAGGGAGAAGCAGATGACCATACTGAAAAACAATGCATGAATGAGAAACATTAGAGCAACTACTTATTGTATCACAGCGAAGAGAGTATTTTTACCACAATTCACTATATGATTAGAATTGATGAATTACTTTTTAAAAAATCATTCACATCACACCATGTATGATTTTGCTATATAACCTCTCAAAATCTGAAAGCAAAAGCATTGAGTTCTCTTATGAATAGTTTAACTTTCAGAGAAGGTCCCCAGAAAAAATTGATAAACAAATTACTGTTCTCTTTTTTCAGAATAAAATTATTCAATTTCCACGTCCCAGATAAAACCTTTTAAAAAATAGTTTCGTGGGTCTTGATATCTTTACAATAAATTACCAGAAGATAATGAGAAAAATCAGTGTTTCTATGTTGTGAACACAAAATTTGATGCAACTTCTAGTGTTTGTTATATAAGTTAAAAATAGAAATTTTAATAGTGTGGAGATGAACACAATATTAGCAATTACATGTGGAAAACTAAAGAAGCTAAAGGGAAAAAAGTATTATCTTTTTGTTCGTTTCTTAATCTCTTCTTTGTGACTGTCCAGCAGCAATGAACAGCTGTAAAAGGAGACATTTTTGAACCACCACCATGCACTTAAATGCTGCTGCCACACTGATTCAACAGCTGCATAAAGTAGCCTCACCCATTAGAAAACAGCTTTGTGTCTCTTTGTATTTTTTTTAATTTTTACTTGTAAGCAGTTGGTTTCAAGAGATACCTATATCTTCTTCAAAATGCAGGATAAGGTTAATTCTCTTTGCCAGGTTTTCAAGGACTAAAAGTACAACATTTTACTTGAACCTGAAAAAATCCCTCTGAAATTCTGACACTTCTGGAACAAAGAGGTTAACATTCTTCAGTTAAGAAAGGAGAAAGCTTTCTTCAAATTCATTTGCAAGCAGTACATATTATTTCATCAGTTCAGAGATTAGATGTGCAGGTGAACCGGTTGCCAAGGTAACTGGACTAACCATGGGGAAGTCATCAGAGTGATACAGAACTCAAAACATTTAGGAGGTACCATATGGAAATAGGAAAGAACTTGATTAACTGTAGCTATTTAGATAAGCCTAGAATTTACTTGTTTTCAACAAGTGAAATAGGATAGATTAGAACAGTGTTTCTAACGTTTAAACTTGAAGTTAATTAACAGTGCCTGAAGGCCTGACGTGGGATCAGAGGAGATGCTACCTCTCCCTTGATGGTACCACAAGCACGAGCAGATCAAGCCCTTCAGTGCCCAAGCAACCCAGGCTGCCTCCCAAGTTTCTGCTGCAAGGCTATCAGTCCAGTAACCCAGGGACACAGATCCTGGCTGCAACAGGAAACCTGGACAGTGTTTAAAACAGCTGGGATGGCAGAAGTATGGGGGGTTTAGGTCTCCACAGGTCCCCAGTTTAGTTCCATTACAAATGCCACTGAAAATAGGTAAGCTCAACAAAACTGAACTTAAGAAGCCTGTTAAGGGGTTTTTTTAGGTTGTAGAGCTTTAGGCAATTCCATTTCTAGAAATACAGTTAGGTGACAATGCAGAAAAAAATATTTTACTTATTTATGTTTATTATTGCTGTTATTATTTCTATGTTTTTTATATTCTTGTTTATATTTATTATCACTTCTCTTAATTTATGTTTCTTGATACTATATGCAAGCCTAATTATCACCAAATACAGTACTTAAATACAGTACTTGACATTTGCAAATTTTTATCTGGATGTCATGATTCAGCAAATCTGTGAAAACTAGAAGGCGCAAGTGTTCCAGCCACAGAGAAACCCATAATTTAGAGCAAATTAAAACATAACACAGAGAAATAAAAATAGTTGGCATTACATGGTGCCTTCTAGGTGTTGTTTGCTTTTTCCTCTTGCACAAATTGCACAACATACATCCATTCGCATCATCAATCCACACTGAAATTTGAACTCAAGGCAAAACACAACCAATACACATTTGTAGGCAAGCTTTTTAACTGAGGGCATTCATATATGCATGCAGCCTGAAAAAAAGAAAGATTTTGTATGCAAAACAGGCAAGCTACTCTCAGTCTGCACAGGGAGGAGACGACAATTTTCTTCTGCAAAGGTGGAAGAGAGGCTTTCTGGAAAATATGCTGAGTTGCTGCTAAGCATCTGCTGTTTCCCAGATGGGAAAGACTCTTGACATACAGCCAGAGCCCAAGGACGCAACAGAGTGGGCACATGAGGGACAAAGTTTGTCTTTGTGTCAAGACCTAGATTGGGTAGTTCATTTCATTTATGTTAAATACATTACTGTGCCATATTATATGCAATGGATTCACTTTTGTTACTCTGTACTGTGGGAAACTGTGTTTTTCAGTGTTTCAAATAGCATTTCTGAAGGCTTTTGAAAAAATATGGGAGAGAAAAGACCAGCTCATAATATCTGAAATACTTTTCAGAGCTCAATCCTGTGAACTGCTTCTCAGCTGGAAGTGCCAGCACCTACTGCAAAAATCATGGGGGTTCCTGTAAGAATACAAACTGAAAAAGCTTTGCACTCAGTGCAAATAGCCTTAAATCACACAAAGTTCTCATATGCCTCTTGTGTACTAATTTCTTAATTTGAAATACCAGAAAAAAGTTTGATAGAGCAACAAGATAACTCCACGTAATAGCAAAAATATCTTGTACGGATTCAAAGACAAAATCCCCCACATTATATAATGCCTCTGAAAACTACTCACAGAACACAATACAGAATACATTTTCTTAAGATATCCACACAGAGGAAAAAAAAAAGCAACACCAACCCCCAAACTTTTAGCTTGACTAAGGAGAATTCACTGCACTGGGGAAGAGTTGTTGCATAGCTCACTAACAACAGGATGCTACTGTCCTACATCTGCCCACAATTTAGCAAAAAAAAGCAAAAAAAAAAAACCAAACAAACAAATCAAAGCCTGTGGGACACTACAGCACAAAAAAACCTCTCTAGGTCTTATCATCCTATAAGGCACTTAAAAGACTGACAGTTCAGAGAGCTTCATGATGAGATGGAGTAATTATGTCAGCTTAACATGTCTGCATCGAGCCTCCCAGAACCTTCAGTCTTAGGTTAACACAGGAAGAGTCACCACACTTGCTGTGTAAACATGCTTTAAACCACAACAGGAAAAGGACACTATCTGTAAATGACATAAAACAACATATAGCTGCCTCTACAGAATGATATAAAAATGAACCAGCCATCACCTCTAAATTTAAGAGAAAAATCTCTGATTCTTCAAATATTGTATTCTGAAAAACAGCTTACCAGAAGCCTGAACTTGCATCCAGTGGTGTATAGAGAAGAAGCATTTATTTAGTTGCATGTAGGATCCTAGATACTCAATCTAATCATGAAAGGAATTTTGTCTTCAAATTGGAAGCTTTCTAAATGACATCGTTGAACTACCATATATAAAATTCTGGGAAAGCATCAAAAAGTTCACAATCTCTTGTTGTGAGTAGTATATAATTATTAGCAAATTCTATAACCATCCATCAGCAATTAGCATTTGGAGAGGCACACTCAGTAAAAAAAAATTACTTGACTTATTTTATTTAACACATGAAATTAGAAAAAATACATTACTACATTGCAAAGTAAATTAGTCTTTTATTGGGCACCAAATAGCGAGAACTAGACTGCTTTTGGTACCAACCTGTCTTATTTAATTTTAATTCAGGTACACCTAATTTATACTGCTGCCTGTAGCAGTATATACACATACTCCCCATGACAGTCCCCCCACTCTTAAATCTCTTGTTTCCAGATCATAACTTGATAGCATTACAGCAATGAAAGGAGAACAGATTCTGGGAACTGTAATTTGTTTCCAACTTCTATTGGCCAAGCATATAATTACACCCATGAAAGATAGTATTTTCGAGGAAGTATCAAACCACATTGGACTGCTGCAGAGAATAAAGTCAGCACTATCATAAAAACACTAGGAACTCAAAGCACAGGTTGAAGCTTTCTTTTACTTCCTCTATATTAATTTCAGTTTCAGTTCTGCTGAAGATACCATGGACGACAAGCTCACTCTTAGCCAGTTACATGTGAGGTACAATTCTGTCCACAGTGTGTTACCCACCTTTTCATCATTTCTGAAACCTGGTTTCACAGATAGTAAAGAGTTATGATAAAGTGGGAGGTGTGTTTCAGAGATGCTGAGGACTGCACAGAAGTTCTCTCGAACCCCAGTGGTGCAGGAGAGAGCAGCAGTGCAGGCAAGAGGCAAGTGCTCCAGCACGGGTGGCTGCAGCTCCAGGCTCCTCCCCCAGATTTCACTTGTACTTCATTTACTCGTAAGTCTCTGAGCACATGCTGAAAACAGTAAGTAAAATTTTCCTTCTGAACTGTAGTATTGTGACATCAATTCATCAGTATCCTAAGACTTCCCAAAAATTGTTTTACCGTTTTTATTTTCCATTAAAACTTTAAGGTCTTAATTCTACTCCACCCTCTTCCTCTAATCCCTGTTGCCTAACTAAGCAATATTTCATCTTCCTTTGACTGTTTCTCTTCCTACTATCTGTTGTACTCATTTATATTCATTATGCAGACAAAGAGACATTCTAGCCATGAAGTGAATACCATGATAAGGCCCTGACTGTGTCTTCAAGACACAAATAAGAAAGCCTATCCTGGTTAGCCTGGTTTTAAAATTATTCTAGCTTCTTTATTCATTGATGTTTTATTTATCTCTTCCCCCAGCCTAGCCCTGGGGAAATGATCCACATTGAAATTGCTTTAGAGTAATGGAATTAAATGTTAGCCTTTCTCACCTCCCAGCCACCATTTTCAAAGAGCATAATGGGAGAGACAACCTAAAAAAAAAAGGCAGATTTCGACCGATATCGTGACTGAAGAAAACAGGATGGAAAAGAATCCAGAAGAGGATTCTGGTTTGAGACACAAATAATATCTGTTGTCACTAACTGGGGACTCCAATTCACTAAAGTACTTACACTCTTATCAGTTGGTCAAAGGAAAACACAACATTTCTGTACAGACTTAATCAAAAACCTGAAGTTGATCACTTTAGTTGATCACTAAACTCCCCAAAAAATCCAAATGGAAATGAAGTTGCGATAGAGGTGGTGCTCCACAAAGTAGACACAAACATCGACCAAGGCCCTGCCTAGTGTCAAGAATCAATTTATTGACTACTACAGTCTCTCTGACTTCTTCCAGCTTAAAGCCCAAGTAAAAGCTGCAAACAGATGCCTCCTTTACTCAGGGCTCAAAGCCTACAACTGCCTCCTGAAGGCAGGCGACTGTCACATGTGATCAAAAAACCCAAGAAAGATCTAACTCTGTTTGTGAAAGCCTATCCAGGAAATGAAGATGACAGTAGTGATCGCCATATAAAAGGCCAAGTGCCTGGAATGCTCATCCACTACATGGGAGTTAAAATTCAATTCCCCTTACATCAAACAATCTCTTCTTAAATCTAACAGCTCCTTATCATTCCATTTTAACAAGTCTTTCAGCACATCTCAGATCCCAAAGCTTCCTCCTCCATGCCTAAAAGAAACAGTCTAAATATTAAGATATGCAGTCATGTTTGCCCTTGTGTTCTTTCTAGTGCCAGGACCTGCAAAATTATCCAGTACAGACAGTTCTTTTGGTCCCACGTTCAACCGAAAGTATGGAAGAACACAATGTAACCTACAGTGTAGTATTTAAGTGGATGCTTTTCTAAAATTATGGGGGTCCAAGTCCCCTTCCTATGCACATCTTCCAAAGATGGTTACCCCTTCTCCATGCTCTTTTATTAATTGTATGGACAAGCCAAAGTTTTTACTAAAATGTTACTGCAGATTTTCAACACACCTGAGGAGATGCTAGCCTTCATAAGATGATATACATTGCACTCCAAGATCAGTAAGAAATCTCATTACGTGCTAGCAAATAGCTAAACACAGTATTGATCAGCTTACAGAGGTGTGATGTGATCACACAAAGGAGACCCATTGGCTACTAGTTAAACTAAAGAACTGCTTCCAACTGAAGGCACTACACCCTCTTTCATGAATCTGTGAGACTTGCTATAAACTGTCAGGCAAAATTACAGGATTTTTTTGTTTTTAGTTATACATGAAAAGTACTGAGAAGTATAAATTTTAAGTCATTTCCTTTCTTAATAAAATAGCTTTGCATCTCTTTGAACACTAACAGATATTGAAACTATTTCCAGAAAAGCATCAGTTCATGGTTTCATTAGACATCTACCTGAAACAGACACTTTCTGACACAATTCTTGTAAGCGGATGAAGAGACCAACCCACCAGTACTTAGTATAATTAGACAGCAGACTACATGTTCAGTGCACTGTTTTAGGCTCCTTGCATAACAGACTGAAATTCCCAGGGCTGGTTGCTTTGGGAAAACAAAGTCAAAGCACAGAATAAAAGCCCACAATTGTTGTTATTATCTTAGCTAAAAAATATCCTACAGTCTCACTGCTAGACTTCCAGCACAGGTGGCAAGTCCACTGGCAATTCATGCAATGGTTCAGCCTTGCCTTCTAATAATCATAATTATACTTCCATTTTTAAGAAAAATTCCCCTAAGTCATCTCAATTTGAGAAGCTTTTTAACATTGTCATCTTATTTTGCTGTATTGCACCACTCTCTGAAGTTCTGCTTTTCCCAAGCTTTCCGATTCTGTTAAGTTTACTTGCTGCCACACATCCATGAGAAAAGGAAGCACTGTCTTGTTCCGGAGCTTCCTGAAGCCCATTCTGTTCAACACTGCTGAATGCACCATAAGATCAGAAAAATTAGTATCCGTGCATTTCCTTAGGTCACTGCCACCATCACGTCTATCCAGGTGCCCTGTTATAAATGCATAGTGATCATTTATTTTTCATTTCGTATCTGCTAACCAAATGGTGCAGAAAATGACACAGGACTCAGTGATGTTATAATGACAGTTTCCAGCACTGTTGTCTGTCATTCTTATGCAGGAGAGTTTGCATCCCACAGTATAGGGGTGCTCAGGAATTCTTGCAGGCAAGCTCAGCATACTGAATCAGAGTTGGTGGTGTAGTCCCTGGAAATCCGTCACTGGTACTACCGAACTAATTTACTGATCAAGTTCCTGACAGCAGCATGACAAAGGGCTGCACAATGTCTAGGAGTCCTAAAAATACCTTTTTTCTGATGGCGACACTGATGTCTACACCAAATATACAAATGTAAGCAGAGGAAATACGCAGATGTACGGCAGAAGCAGTTCATTCAAAGTGAGATATTTCAAATGTAATTTATTGCACAATTGCATTTTTTTCCCTGTAGAAACTTTATAAAATCTGAGGTCTGAAAGAGGTAAGAGGGACAGTCTTCCTTTTCTTCTACTGCTAGTGGTTTTTTCAAGTAGTGAGACAAAAGATAAAATTTTGACCTTTATTTTCAAAGTAATCCTAGCCAGTCATTAAATGACAACTACTATTCATCAAGTCACCGAGTGATGTTATATCTTGGAATTCCAGTGCTAATAAAAGACAAAGAATTTCATCTAGTATTTCATGATTATAGTACCACTCTTGTTTGAAAGAGAACAAAAAATACCTAACACCAGAGAGAAGTCATGACATGGTTACCTTTAACACACTTATGCTACATCCACCTGGCAGGTTTACCCTGCACTGCAAAAATTTTTGCAGCTAAAGCAAGCCCCACACCCTTGGGAGCATTATATTTGTAATATAAGAATAAATTACAAGTTTAAGTAATGTTTTAAGATGAAAATTAATCTTTCTAAACATTTTGATGAATTACCACTACAGTATTTTATTAGCCAAGTATCTGCATACACAAATAAGTTTGTTCTTTTAACTCTTATTTTTCTAGGTGTGTAAGAGTATCCTCTAAAAAGTGGTGGCAGCAGATTCACCTATTAAGTTGGTCAGATGAAGCAGATACTCCACACAACACAGATCACAGAAAACATTTTTCCTCCTCTCAGGTGTCAGCCACAGTTTTAAGGAAAACAAGACAGAACATATGGCACATCTAGATTTTGTTGTCTCTCACACAACAAAGAAGCAAGCTATCAAAAGCAAAGCCTGAGATCAGAACAATCTGTGGAGAGTACAAGAACCAGAGAATGAACAGTATTCATAGAGGCTCTATGGATATGAAGTATATACTTCACACATTATTTACTCACTGTAATAACAACATACAAAATCTACATATAATGCTGCAACAAAAACTCGGTGGAGAAGGTACCATAGCAAATTCTTTACTCTTTCGAGTGATGATTATGATCTACATAAAAAAATGAAAAAATTATAAACTAAATGATTAAAAAAGCTCCTTTGTTGACTTTTCAATTTTTTAATGCAATGCAAAATGTCAAGTATGTAGTCCTAGAAAACAAGCAAACTGAGGATAGAGGAAACTGTCCTAGACCATCACAAACCTGCAGCCCTCAAAGTGTCCAGAATCAATAGGGAGAGAAGGGGGACAGGGAGAAGAGAAAAAAGCCAGACACTACATTTTAAAACCAAAAAATGTCTACAATGCTCAGGTACCATCAGGTAGTCAAGTGAGGCAAAACGGTGAAAAAGGAGTTCAGCTGCATATTTTGGATAATGCCATATTGATGCACCAGGAAACAGCTAGCTCTTAAAAAAATACCAAAAACCTGCCCTGGGGCTTCTCTGAGTTCTAAAGGCTGCAAGCGCAGTGCTGCTGAGTACCAGTGGCTTACAAAAGCTGGGGCAGGAGCCTGCCGGGACACAGCTCCAGGTGCTGACCCGGCCCTGACCCAGCCTGCGCTCCCACCCCTCTGCCCAGCTGGGGCAGGAGACCACCACTGCTGCCCCACCACCCGCCAAGCCCCCGAGCTTCTCACTGCTGGATTCAGCTTCCAGCAGCACAGCACCCTCAAGCTAAACCCAGCTTTCTCAAACTCAGAAACTCGGAGTTCCTAATGGAATGGATGAACTACAGGGATTCTTCGGAGTTTAGAGACACAAATGACCCTTTGCACTAGGAAAATAAAATAAATAAAGTAATATATGGGCACAAGAGGCTTGCTTTAATAGAACCACTTTTAAGCCAAAGGAGTGAAGAACAATTTATTTTATAATTTTGCTATCTTTGATTCCTTTTTTTCAAAGTAATATTTAAAAAACTTCTCAATAACCCCTCTCATATTTTAGAAATGGCTGTTGGTCATCTCCAGATACACATATTGGTCCCTCTTCTGGGAATTCTTAAGATTTACAACCCTACCAAAATACCTCTCCCCTTCATTACTGTAGAGATAAACTAGACAAAATCAGCAACTTGATACATTTTACAAAGTGAGTAACTTAGAGATTTCACTTAAGGTGTACAGCACAGTACGAGATTATTTATCTTTAGCTTTTGAATATTTGGACTCAACTGGACACCGAGACCGCATTTCCGTTCCAATCAAGGCTTACCCCAGCAAAAGCCATCCTGACTTCGGCTACTGCTACATGCAAAATGTTAGCGGGCTTTTCCTCTGCTGCAAATAAACTACTCCTCAACAGTTTTATTTTTGTATAGGCGATTTTAAGTTTTTCCTCTTCATCATAAATATTAAACTCATAATATTTGTTTAAATATTTCCCCAAAATCTTTTGCCTTATTAAATGTTACTTATAAGGTTAGGTCAATCTGCTTAAGTATACAACAAAATATGTTCCAAAAAACCCCTTAAACTCCATTCTTAGCTGTTTCAATTAGCAGTAGTAGGCCTAGCTTCTCATTAACAAGAAACATTAAAAGTCTAGTATCAATCCTTAAACTTAACTATCTGTAATTATTGTAGTTACAAAATTACAAAATAATAATTCAAGCTTTATGCAATGAGTTCTTACTAAAATACTCACATAGATTTAAACATCATTAACTATTACAATCAAACCTACTGGTGCTGCTGCACCACGTTTGGATATGCAAAACCATGCAGTCCTAAAACCTGATAAAGAATACAAGAGGTCACTTAGTGTATTTTACAAATAATAAAATTAAGAGAATTTATCTTGGATGCAATTTAGCTGCTTCCTTTACCAAAGTTCACTATTAGGAAAATAATTTTTCTCTGATCTAAATAAAGCAACAGAACCACATAATGGCTCAAGTTGGAATGGATCTACAAAGGTCATCTGGTCCAACCCTGCTGCTGAATCATAGCACTCCTTGCCCAGGACCATGTCCAGACAGCTTTTGAATATCTCCAAAGATATTCAAAACCTGTGGGTAACCTGTCAGTGCTCAGTCACCCTCACAGGGAAAAAGTTTCCTGATGTTCAGAGAGAACCTCCTGTGTTTCAGCTGGTGCCCATGCTGCCACTGGAGAGAGCCTGGCTCTGTTTTCTTTGCTCCCTCCTGAGGGATCTGGCAGACCCGCTGCAGCTCTGCCTTGGAGGGCCTGCTGAAGAGATAAGGAGGATTGCACAATAGCCCTGTCCAGACCCCTTAGATAAGAAGAAAACTTTTTAGTTACGGTGAGGAAAAAGAGGCCCACAATTCTTTGGGGGATTTTATGTAGATCCGTTTGAACCCATTGGCTTGTACCCCCTCAGACCCACCTCTGTATCCCTGTAAGAACCCCTCTATTCTCCCCAGACTCCACGGATCTCTCGTCCCTGGCTTCCCTTCCCTGGGTACTTTGCAATAAAGTTCCCTCCTGCGGAATAGCCATACGAGTCCCTCCTCTCTCGTCTCCCCAGGCCGGCTAAGGGGGGCTGCCTCGCAGAGCCAGGAGCTGAAATCACCCAGAGCTGAAATCACTAAAGAGGTGACTGTCGGCCGTGGCTACTACCCTCTGCAGAGGCACCCCGGCAGCTGAGGGAAAGGCAGCTGGCTGCCTAGAAGGCATTCTCTGAGGAGAGTCCCTCTCTGGGGTGGTCTCGGCTAACCTGGGCCTGAACTACTTGGGCCCCATTCCGACTAGCCACTTTACCCTCCCTTCTAGTATTTATATACATTAATAAGATCACCCTTGAATCTTCACTTCTCCAGGCTCAGCCATCCCAGTTCTCTCAGCCTTTCCTCACAGAAAAGATGCTCCACACCTGTAATCATCTTAATGGGCCTTCACTGGACTTTCTCCAGTCTCCTGTGCTGGGGAGCCTGGAATAGGAGCCAGAACTCCACATGTGGCCTTACCACATGTGAGTATTGGTGAGGGATCACCTCCCTTGACCTGATGGCAGCAATCATCCTAAAACAGCCCAGAATACAATTAGCCTTGCTTGTAACACGAGCATATGGCTGACTCACGTTCCACTTGGTGCTCTCCAGCACCCCAGACTAACCTGGGCCAAGCCCATCCCAGTTCGGAAAGAGGATCCGCCCTCTGGATGGTCCCCCAGAATATAATGATGCATGGGGCCAGGTACAGGACTTTGCACCTCTCTCTGCTGAACTTCATGAGGTTTGTGGTTTCCCATCTCTCTGTTCAGCCAGTTCCCAATCTACCTCACTGCCTGCTCATCTAGCCCGTATTTAACAAGCTTCTCTATGAATATGTTATGTCAAAAGCCTTACTGAAGTAAATTTACACAAAAGCCACTGCTACCCTCACCTATTAAGCCAGTCATTTCTTTGTAGATGGTTATGAGGTTGGTTAGGTGTAACTTCCCCTTTTTAAAGGTGAAGACTTACTGGTAATGACTGTGTCATACACTTGCAGTAAACCACAGCAAGTCTCAGCAGTTATTTTGGATCTACAGCTGTTAAGCCTGGACAATTTTTCACTGGTAATACATAGAGAAAAAGAGAGAAAAGAGAAAAAAAGAAGGAAAAAAGAGCCCTTCTGTTTAATGGTGTTTCCCTTCCCCCCCAACTTAAATATTAACATGAAAGAAATGTGCAAAACATCAAGGAAGCACTTTTTAGTCAACCTACTAAATTAAGAGAGATAAAGCTGAGCCACTTCAGAGGAAAATGCTGCGCAAAGGGAAATAAAGAGCTACATGGTCTGGTAGTCTCTTCCTATCAAATGTCATACTGAAACATTCTCATTTGTGTTAGAGCACTTTGCCACACTGCTAAATTACCAGCTTTTTTCAAGAGCGCTCTAAACCTCTGGATTAATGAGTTCTCTCTAGTTTGCCCTTGCAAAAAATACAATACTAAAATATTTTGAGTATTCTGTTTAAACAGTCCATGCACAATGAAATCTACTGGACAATCACTCAAGCCAACACTAATGAGCAAGTATCTTTGGGCTTTTAAGAAGGCAGAGTTAACAGGTAAATAGTTAAGTATGTCAGATTCTAAGCATTTAAGGAATCTAGAGTATGTCAGTACCTAAATATATCACCATCCATTTTAAAGATGACTGCAAGCTTATAAAGATGTAAAGACAATTACAGGCTAGATTTAAAAAAATCCTAATGCTTTATCATAAAGGCCATGATCTAGATGAATTAGAGAGGAGTTTGACAGCATAACTTTTAAAAGCCTCTATATTTTATTGCTTTCAAACAAGTAATGTGAAATGCAGCAATTTTATCAAATGGAAGTCCCTAGGTCTACAGGCAGCATAGACTGAATACTGGAAGATATCCTTTCAATGTGAACCATCATCTTATGTCCTTGAGATTATTCACTGAATATTAAGGCAGACAGAAACTGCAGAAAGGAACATCAGAAGTTACAGATGTGCATAGACTAAGAAGTGCAGCTTTATGTGTAATAGCATAAGGCAAACAGGTCTTGGAGATAAATTCTACATTCACACCTTCCACTGACTTCATCATATGGAATTATCTGAGCAATCTCATGGGTCTCTTGAATCAACTCTTGTAAGTAACTCAAGTAATATTAGCTTGTCTCAATAGAACACTTTCTATATAAAAACCTACACCACAGAATAACATCTATTGCTTTGTATTTAATTACAGGAATATCTGCTTCTCTTTTTAATACATTATCAGTGGCCTTCAAGTTCAACACAGTTAAAGGTAATTGCAACACTTTATAAAGTTAACAGACACCACTAGAAAACACAGTAGTCTATTAAGAACGTAGGAAGAGTGCCTGCTATTAAAATTCTTTAATCTTTGTTGAAAAACATTCAATTCCACCTTAAAAGTGGAACACTGCCTTAGTTTTCAGGTGACTTTTCTTTTGAATGCAGAGATGCAATAATGGTCCTTTTCAGGCCCTGTGCATCACTCAACGAGCAAGACAAATTTCTCATGGCCCCTGTTTCATGACAGAATTAACCAAGAAAAAGACACGTAAGAGCATCAAGTTGCTACAGCTCTTCCTGCAAACCAACTCCTCTTGAGCAGAATCCACCAGACACAGCCCAGATGAAGTCTCCTTGGCGAGTTATGACACTCATAATTCTCTACTGCTTCCAAAATATTTTGCTTCATGTTATCTAGAATGCCATTTGCCTTCCTCACAGCTGCATCACATCACGGGTTGCTGCTGTCATTCTGCAGGAGCAAGTCAGAGTGGCTTTCTCCTTAGCTATTATCCCCTACAAATGAGTCACTAATTTACTTATGGAAGTTCTTAGCACAAAAACCAGCCCCGCTACTCAAGTCCTCACAGTCACCCATATTTTACTGTAATTCTATGCAATGATAAGGCTTCCCCACTTTCCGTCAAAAGCAAATGTCATTAGTGTGCTCCAACTTCCTGAGACAGAACTACTGAAATTTTTAACAAGGTCTTTTATCTTATCAAAGGCAGATCCTAGTTTAGTCTGACATATACTACCTCTGATAAATCCATTTACATGTACTCCATTTGCCTTTCTGCCTTTGATTCTTTAAAAAGTGTTTTCTATTGCTTTGCTATGGAGAAAAAAAAATCAGTAATTTTCAGGCAGCCAGAACCACCTTTTTTCTACTTTCTGAAAAGCAGCTATTAAATTTGGTCTTCTGCAGTTAAATATCATCTCTATTTTGGTAGTGCTCTTTTGAAATATTTGCTACAAGATTTTCTAAAATACAGCTTCTTTGACCCAGCCCCATACAAACCTGAGCACTAGGAACCTGTAGGTTTCTTCTTCACTTTGCTACAGGAATTTCCACAATAAACTCGGGGTGATAACTCTGATCATAACTTCACACTCACTGCATAACACTCACCTTCCTTTCTTGTTTAATTTTTAATAGATTAATAGCTACTTGGACTATTTTCCTTTATTTCCTTTATTTTACTTTTATTTTACTACTTGGACTATTTTCCTTTACAAGGTCAAACTCAGCTTGACTTCTGGCAACTTCTTAGTCACATTTAAGACTTCTGAACTTTACGACATTCTTCATTTTTTCAACAACCACTTATGGCACTCCTTCCAAGTTCTTGGCTAACTTATGATGTTCTCTTTGGCTGACTTTTCTTCTGATTAGGTCTGCAATAATTCTGCTTGTGTAGTCTGATTTTTCTTGGGATAAAAATCCTACACACTTTTTGTAATTCTGAATCAAAGAGCTCCCTTTGCTCTTTGATTCAGCTAATTTCAAACCATTTCTCTACAGTTTCTCAGTCTGCATTTTTGAAATTCAAAACCTTTAATTGGAAACCCCTCTCAATCTAAACCACAAAAACCTCTGATGCAAATTATTTAATCCAAATTCTGTTTCTACAAACAGTCTTTCTAGAATCCCCTCAATGCTTATGAAACTCAGTTTTAAGGCAACATTACTTCTTTTTGATTGAAGAACTACGTGTTCCTACTGCATCCAGGAATTACTGATCCCTAGAATTAGTAGTGAAATTATGACTTCATATAAGAGTTAAAGACTCTACAGCATACGGAAATAATTTTACTCCATTTACTGTATTTCATGTATACTTAATACAAGAAAACTCTTTTGCACCTGAAATTGTGTGCAAAAGACTCATCAGTGAAGGCATAAAATTCCACAGTGACTGAATCAAAATAATAACTTCTGAAATGCTTTATCCCTTTGCTATTCTTTATCTGAGCACATCCAGTCTTTGAATCCTTAATATTGACTTCTCATTCCTTTCCTTGTCAAAGACATATAAATGGTTTTGGCTTTCATAAAAAGATCTTTCATAAGAGCATATTACCAGAGCAAAGAATCTGGATTTTTATACTGCTATTATTTTTCACAAATGATCAAAGTTAGCAGGACAATCTTTGCAGTACAACACATTTTATGATTAAAGTCAGTAGAATTCCCCATACTTGACAATACCTGGAAAAAAAGTGTAAGTTCATTTTATGCAACAGAATAGACATGTTCCAAGCTACCCAGGCAATATTTCTGTATGCCAAACTACTTCACACACCGAGATGAATGAAATTAATTACCAGCTTGCTGCCCATTTTACAAAATTTGAACATGAGCATAAAAGTTCAGTGATATATTCAACTACAGAATTTAGAGGCTAAGCCTACCTGATAACTGGTTTCATGCTTTAGCCAAAACTATCCTCCCCTCCTAACATGGAGTGGAAAATGGACTGTAGCATCCCATCCTTATGGGGAAGGGAGCACCCAAGATTCCTAGATACTCATGGTCAAAAGGAACAACAAATGTCAGAGGGTCCACAAAAGTTTACAAAATTTTATTAGTAAATTATGCACTTTCCATTGGCATGGAAATTGCTATGTTAGTCCCTTATCTCTTAGTAATAGCACACAGCAATGGGTGAAGGGAGGGTGAATGGAGAAAAACAGAGAGAGAGGAAAAAGGAGATGGCTTAAAGAGGGGGAGAGAGAAAGGAAAAGAGGTCACCAGTCCTGTCTCCAGTGTCAGTACAGCTGATGAAGTGTCCAGGGTCCATGGGGTGTGCATGCCCGGGGCTTCCTGGGTGTAATTTTTCATAAGTGTTCCTCACACTGGAGATACATTTCTCACTTTCTATGCCAATAAGTTATCATGGGCAGTCTGATCTTCTCAACCTTTCTAGAAATGGGTTGGAGGGCTTTACGGGTCTCTGGTGGTCTTTACAACTACCAAATGATGACCGGTCTTGATGACTGGCTTGGCCTTTAGTCAACATTCCAGGCCCATTTCTCAACCTCATTCCTGCACTTGTGCTGTACCATGTTGTGCTTATCTCCAGGAGCCCAAACAAGAACATTAGTCCCAGCAAAGTGCTGCCCTGTCTCTGTATGGCCCCTTCTTCAGAAACATCCTCATCTTTCTCACAGAATTTTATTACCAACAATCCTTGGTTGGCTCCACAGCTATCCGGCTATCACTGTTAGAGAATACATATTAGTTCTCTTATCTTCTAGGCGTTTACATGGACACAGGAGCTGAAGTAGCAAACCAAATTTAAGGAAAACAAAATATTTTTCTTCAGTGATTTCAGAAAGAGCTACACATCTTTTTTTTAATCTGTAAGCTTTCATAATTAATCTGTTCAGAAGTGGATGAATTTCTCAGATTCTGTAACCATTTCAAATCTAACAGCCTCAGGATGTTTCTGCAACTCCTGTCTTCCGTACTGGCCTTAAACAAGTGTCCTAACATGCACTGTGACTACTTTAATTATAGAATCACAGGCTCACCGGGGGTGGGAAATGTGGAGATCATCTATATGCAACTCTGTATTCACTTAAGTAAAACACACATAGAAGTGGTGGCAAGCTTGGACTGTACAGTGCTAGTGGATGGGTAACCTCCTCTTATGATTCCTATGATCCAAAATAATTTATCAACATTTTAACAGCAGGTAAATACAATACTGAACATTTAATCAGGCAAATAAATACTTCTTTTTTACACTAAGACTTGAAAATGTTTTCAGCCTACTTTATTTTGATGGCTACTAGATAAAGAATAATGATATTTTAGATGAAATATTTCCAATGTAATTAGTGCCAGATTGTTTCAGATTCTTTCTCTGCCACTGTTTACATTCCTGAATACACTTTGTCAGGGCGACCCCTGGTCTCAATACAGGCTGGGGTAATTAAGAGGAGCCCTGCCAAGAAGGACTTGGGGGTGCTGGTGGATGAGAGGCTGGACATGACCCGGCCATGTGCACTCACAGCCCAGAAAGTCAAAGGTGTCCTGGGCTGCATCCAAGGCAGCAGGGTGAGGGAGGGGATTCTGCCCCTCTGCTCCGGTGAGACCCTGCCTGGAACACTGCATCCAGCTCTGGGGTGCCAGCATAGGAAGGATCTGGACCTGTCGAAGCAAGCCCAGAGCAGGGCCACCAAGTTGATTAGAGTGATGGAGCATCCTTCCTACGAGGAAAGGCACAGATAATTGGGATTTTCAGTCTGGAAAAGAAAAGGTTTTAGGGTGACCTAATTGCAGCCTTTCAGTACCTGACAGAAGCCTACAAGAAAGATAGAGTGAGACACTTTACAAGGGCATGTAGTGACAGGACAAGGGGGAATGGCTTCAAACTGAAAGAGGGTAAGTTTAAATTACGTATTAGGAAAAGATTCTTTATTATGAGGGCGGTGAGACACTGGAACATGCTGCTCAGAGAAGCTGTGGATACCCCATCCCCAGAAATGTTCAAGGCCAGATTGGATAGAACTGAGCAACCTGGTGTAGAAAAAAGGAGTCCCTGCCCATGGCAGGGGGGTTGGAACTAAATGGTATTTCAGGTCCCCTCAAAAATGAGGAAAAACTGAAAGAAGACTCATTCCTTGAACTAATTTTTAGAAGTTTGTAAAAAATGTAGTTCATAAAAAAATTTCAAAGCAACTGTTAAACACAAATTTCATTTATGTTCTATGCTAAACGATAGTCAAAGCACTTGTAAATTGTCTTCAAAGGCGAGAGAGAGAGAGCAAGTACAAGTTCCAATTCCTAAAGACCATTTGAACAAGATAGAATCTGGAAAGCTGAAGTGTTGTGGGTAACAAAATTCGGTCATGCTGCATGACAAAGGAGAGGAAGCACAACAGGAGGCACAGGCACTAGCGATTACATTCCCTTCATATGGAATTAGCTGAAGGACGGAAGAGCCATTTGCTACACACCTTCATGTTACCCTCTCTCCCACCTAACCCCACAACTCGAGAGAGGTCTGCAGAGATGTCCCTTCACCACTGCACCCGAAGGAAGCTTTGCAGAATGCTGAAAACGGCAGCAGCAGCTTGGGCCAAACCCCCTCACAGCACCGTAAGTCCCCTGCTGTCTGCCATACGGTCTGATCACATAATACTCAACCCCTTGGCTGGTAGGACAGAGCCAGTGGAGCAGAAGGTTGCAAAAGGAGGCTCAGCAGGAGACACAAATTGCTGTTAACAGCTTTAAATGGTTTAACATGTACCTGGTGCCAGAAATTAGGCACTAACTGAAGATGTAACCATCAGCTACCAGGACAGCAGAAACTCTGGACTTGGAAAGAGAAAAGGTGAACATTACTCTTCATCCTAATTCTACCCAGGATGGAAGAAACATGGCTCAAAAAAAGGACTTATGATTTGGACAAGCATTACATTTCCATTTGCTAGGGTGTAGAAAGCCATGAGCTAAAGAACTCGGCACCATAGGCAACCTTGTTCAATTAGCCCACTGTGTCTGGGAAGCAGTATATAACCTAACCCTCAGGAAACCCTGGAAAATCCAATGAAAGACCAATAAATCAGTGAGTTTCTAGGTTGCAGGGTATTGCTTTGTTTCTTTGGTAGAAAAGTTTCCCTGTAAAAACCAGGGTATGTTTTTCCTTATCTCATTTACTTAACTTTTTCACCTCATACACTTGCCCTGGAGATCTTCAATTGTACCCCTGAGCACAAACACAAACCTCAACACAAGAGCAGGCCAGTGCTGATAAAGGCCTCTGTATCACTACATAAACACTCATATGAACAGCTACAGAAATGTTCACATCCCTTGTTTAGCAACACACTCCTGTCTGCTGCCACTCTTGGGCCCTTTTGGACCACTTTTTATTGAACAGCACCAAGCTGATTCAAGCTCCCACAGACACACACAGCTGCTCATGTCAGCAATACCACACTCCAAATACCTAGAAACTCTCCAAGCCTGTAGTGGCCTCTGGGCAGTCACCTACTCCTAAAGGGACTTTCAACAGAGATGAAATCAGCAAATATATCCCATAATCCTAGAGCAGAGCAAATGGCCCATGGAGCATGGGACAACAGCAAAATTACAGGCTGTAACACAGTAGAATTTCCTGCACGCACTGACTTGAGTCTTCCTCTTAATAGTGAGTTTCTCAATAATTGAATCTTTTTCCTGCTTGGAAGACAAGCAGAATTCAGTCTTTGTCAGTTTGGTGAGTAAGATTTTATTTATTTATCCTTCTGCCTATACTTCATTGCTTCTCCTAGTCCTGAGCATTTCCCTTAAAGGGACAAAAAATGTTCCTTACATGTCTGCCTAAAGAAATCACATAAAAAAATAGTCCAAACCTGTTGAGATCTTCAAGTAACGACTTTATAGCAGTAACTACCCACTGATTCCACGGGTTACACATTCAAATGCCAATTCTGTAAACTATTTCAAAGCTCTCCCGTAGGAGGAGAGTGAAGGTACAATACTGAAATCAGCACTAAACATCTACAGTTTGGGTTGGACTTTGCACACCACTACCTAGCAGAATAGTTAAGTACAAATCGCATCATTTTCATAAAGACAAATCAGCTTCCAACAGTTCAGAAAATACTCCTATATTACTTTGTATTTTCCTCTCACTTGCAATCATGCCATGCATGAGATGATGTTCAGCTAAGTATTAATGAAACCAGTCATGCCCACTAACACACAAAATTGTGTGGAACTGAAAAATTCTTAAATAGTTGCTGTCTATTCAGTCAGAAGCAACATCCCCGTGTAACAGATGGGCACAGGGACTGCCTGGATAAGTTCATCTGGTAGCACTGTGTGAGGGGACAGAACGCAAGTCCCCCTTGCCGCTTGCACTGCTCACTGATAGACGTGCTGCATAGAAACCTCCTGCCAGAGCCAGTTCCCAGCCTCCCAGCAGTGTGCCCCACTGGCAGTGCTGCTGGAGGAGTGCAGGAGCTCGGGAGCCACAAGGACCCACCAGGGGATTCTCCGGCTGCCCTTGCTGGGTCCCTGCCCACGGCAGCGTGGCTGGGCACTGACCTGATGCCACTGGCAGCCTGCCCTGGCTTACACAGCTTCACACTGCCGAGGGAATTACAGAGCATTGCGGAGAAAAGGGAGGAGGGCTTGTGAGGCAGCTCTTCATTTTCCACAACTTTTGCTGCAGTTCCTCCTGCTAGGGCCGGCCTTCCACATGGTCTCACTTCTGCTTCCCCACATGACTAACATGCATGACATGCACTGGATGCACCCAGTACAAAAAGTAGAGGATCTCCCAAACCTCCCAATCCCTCCTACACTGTTCTCTCCCAGCACAGCTTTTATTTTGTTTCCTTCCTATCTACAATAAAGATGCTAGAATAATTAAAGCAATGATTCTTTTACTTTGGATATGCTTGTTAAGAGTACTTTAGGCTTAAACCCATGACAAATGTACTCTTTTCATTATTTACAAAAAATACCTTTAAAACATTTTCCTGATGGACTGTTATTATTACTGTACAATATGTAATCTGAAATGAACACAGCATGAAAAACTTGAAAAGAAAAAACACAAATAATTGAGAAAATACTCTTAGAACACTTGGCATGACAGCACGATTCAGATAGACAACAGCAATATACTGAAGCAAGAATGTCACTATTAGCTCTTTCAGAAACAGCAGAAAAGTCTGACCATCTCAAGAGTAAAATCAGTGGAGTCGCTTTCTGGATTCTGTTGTAATTCCATCTGTTGGAAACATCATAAACAACTGGTAGATTTTTCTGAAGAGAGAACATCATCTTCTCCATTAGTACAGCTTGAGCAGGAAAGCAGTGGAGGGGACAACGTCCTTTGCAATCAAAGTTTCCCTGCTTCACCTCTCCCCAAAAATGGAAGAGAACCAGCTACTTTAATTATGAGAGTAATCAGGAGGGAACAAAAATACTTAGAATTTTTTGGTTCATGATGCAAGCCTGAATAAAACACTAACAAAACAAAATTAAAAGAAAAATCCATTATCTTGTCTTGGAATATTTTCTTTCAGTGTAAAAAATGCCCTTTTTAAAGCATGAAGAAAGACTATTCTTTTCTCTCCATCCCATGATAAAAAGATATGAAATCTGCTTGCTTTATTCAGATGAAAACTTCATAATACAATATACATGCTTCCCTACTTTAAACTACAGGCAGTGTGAATGCAGATTTTGTAAATCACATTACTTTTAACACTGGAACTCCTGTTCATTAATTTAGTAATTTGCATTGCTAAAATCACACAATGAAAACAGTCAACTTCAATTACATTTTTAACTTTAAAATGTTCATATTTCAAGTACTCCATTATATATTTCTGTTTCAAGAAGCCATTTCTGCAAAAATTGCTATGGTTTTGAATTGCCCATTAGAGACATGTGGCATCTCTCAGTCAGCATCAAACCACCACTCACATGCACTAAAATCAACTTGGAAGTAAACTACTTTT
This sequence comes from Vireo altiloquus, assembly GCA_013396875.1. Taxonomy (NCBI): domain Eukaryota; kingdom Metazoa; phylum Chordata; class Aves; order Passeriformes; family Vireonidae; genus Vireo; species Vireo altiloquus. Next base: position 166,551 of record VZRF01008265.1, on the reverse strand, counting down.
ATATTTATCCGTGAGACTCAGTAGTGAAAAGCTGGTACAACAAAATGTAACAAGTTATTGACTAGTTATTCCTTCTTGAACTGAAAAGTACTAGAAACAACATTCTTAGAGGTAATTTCAAGGTACTTAAACCATAACAACCGCAAAAAGCACACCCTTCACAAGGTATTTCAGTCAACCAACTTCACCCTTCTGTAGCACTATAATATACTCTCTCTATATATATTTAAAACTTTAAAGCATTTATGGAAGTGACAGTGCTACAAGAAAAGATGTGGAATATTAACAGTCCTCTACTACAGAATCACACTGTACTTCAGGACACAGTCTTTATGGTACAGGTACTTTAAGAATCTGCTGAGAGCTGAGGATAAGCCATTCAATCTAAAGAAGCTATGATTTCAAATGAAATGAAACTAGCGGCACAAAAGCCACCAAATACCCACACTGACATTTCACAATGTGGCTACAGTTCAGTCAAAGAAGTCAAAACACGCATGTTAAAATTCTGGAACTTCACAAGCCCAGCTGTCATTCTCAAATTCTGCTGGTTTAGTCAGCCACCAAAAAATCTAGGAAATGACACAAGCTCATCAGAGCTCAGCTGCTTTACTTCATTTAAGATTATGTTCACTGGCTGACTGCAATAAAAACATGCATCAAAAGATGCTCTGAAATCTTTTTTAGAGGCAAGATCAAATGTCAAAATCTCCTTCAAATAAAGCTGCATTTGAAAACAAACCAAACTGAAAAAAAAAAGGAACATAAGAAACTTTACCTTAATTGGAGCCCGGCTAAACTGTATTTTTCTGTTGGCTGGGATTTCATCTTCATCTGGCAATCCATTAATTTCAGAATATTCCATATCAGGTTCATAACAGTTATTTTCATCACTGTCATCCAGATCATCCTGTTCTGTACCCGTCTCTCCCCAGTCAGAACTATATCTGGATCGTACTCGATACACACTGTAGTCAGAGTGCATGTACACATGGGAACTCTGAAAATTATTCACATCTTCATGCACATCTTTTTCACTTGCCTCATCATAACGGGACTCAGTAGCATCTGAAATTGCATCTGTGGCAAAATCATCACCTGAAGCTGCATTTCTTGTTAACTCTGCAGCTTCAGGTCGATCAAAGCTACCTTCTGCAGGTTCTGACCGTTCCTTTTGTTGCACCAAAACTCCTGTCTCTGTTTTTGACTTACTCCTAGCACAGCTGTCCACGGATCTTTCACTGTCAACCAAATCCTGCTGACCTGTTGCAGAACTCTCAACAGAATCAGCACTTGCCTCTGTGCTCTTTTTTGTTTCTTCAGTTGTTTTTGAACTTGCCGAAGTGCCTGTGGACACTTTCTGTCTCGGTGTTAAAGGCGTGTTAGTCTGCTGAGAGTTCTCAACAGCAATCACGCCTATACTCTGTTTGGCTGGGGGAGACCATGTGCTGGTCTCCTTCAAAGGACTGAAACCCTCAAGGTTTGCAACTGGGGAGGAAATATTTGTGACGGTAGATGAGAGGTTTAGCGGATAGTGACCAGTTACAGAGTACTCTTCATTGTTTTCTGACTTTTCTACAATTACATTGTGTGAGTCAGTGTTTTCAAAAACTGCACTGAGCTGACTCACAGTTGGAGAGACAGTCTCTGTCCTTGGGCTAAGACTGTCCAGTGAATCTGTGCTGCCTCTGTGAGACTTAGAGCTGCACCACTCATCCGGAAGCTCATTAGAAATTATTTTCTCTTTCTTTGGGGAATAGCGATTTGAATGTCCTGTTTCATGAGCATTTCGCTCAAACATCTTCCGAGTTTCAGTAAACTTGGAATAGGAAGGGCCATCATGGAGAGTGTCAAATCTACTAATCCTTTCAGAGACGGACGATTCCAACTTTACAATTGAACCATCCGCTTTTTCTACAAATTCTTTGGGCCTAATTCGCCTTTGAGGTGATGGAGGGCCACCCTTTCCCCTGGTTTTAGGGGCGACTCCAGCACTTTCAGCGGGCTCCATGCCCATCTGCATAAATAAGTTCTTGATCCTATTGACATTTGAGCCATATTTCCTTCCCCTGCTCTGTGAGGCCTCTCCTTCCTCTTTTGCTTTTTGGTCTCCATCTGATTTTGGTTTGTCAAAGGTGCTTTTTAGCGCCTGGAACTCAGTTCTGTAAGCATTTCTGTGAGGAGAGGCACTTCGGAGGGTTGATCTTTCTCCTGAAGACTCTGTTTTCATCATGTTTACTTCAGGTGCATGAAACCTGCTTGCATAGTTTCTGCAGTACCACTCTCAGTAGTTTGTCACAGCACAGATTCTGCTTGAGGAGTGTTTTTCCTCAGGGGCCACTGCCCTTCAGCAGGGCCATACTTGACAGGAGATCTGGACGCAAAGGCTAAATGCACACAGTCGATTTTGACAAAGCAGCACAACTGAGGACTCTTGAGAACAAGGGCTGATTTAACCTGCAATAGAAAGGAGGGTTTTCTGAAACCACGTCAGGTATTTAAAATCTGTCACAATTTCCAATTACCATTATCTGACATGTTTACAAAATCTAGTGAAAAAAACCACAAACCAACACTGAACAGGCATGTAAAAACACGCCATTACAAACTTTTTCAAATTGACTGTTGCATAATTTACAATCTATAACATCACTCCATAGCGAAAGAACAGATAATCATATCTTTCCATTCACAAGTATAGTATCATGGCACAAATATGCATGCAAAGGAAAGGCAACGTGACATGAAATATGAGGCACTGCAAGACAATCCTTGCTCTCTCAGACAAACATAATAGTAGAAATACGATCAGAGATAATACGCTTAGAAAGGCAAATTAAACATCAGCTCGAGGGAATACAAAAAACTGCACCTGAAGTTAACATCTTGAGCTGACAGGGTAAAGGAAGTGAAATCCCTTTAGAGAAAGTTGCCCCTTATCACGGGCAGCGGTTTTATCGCCCGGAAGATCTCGGAGGTACCAACGAGAAGATGCAGAAACGGAGCCAGGGGCTGGACCGCTCCCACTCCCCGGCCCCAGGGGCTCATCCCCGGCCCCCGCAGCCCACGAAGGGCACCACGGCGGTCTCCCCGGCCAACCCCGCTCTCCCTTCCCCTCCGTTCGCGCTCCCCAGCCCTCGCCCTGCCGCGCCGCTGCCGCCGAGGCGGGGACGCCTCACTCTGGCCGCGGCACACACGGTGCCGGTACCGGGAGCCCGCGGCCGCCGCGCCGAAACCGACGCGCCCGTCGCCGCGCACCTCCCGCTCCGCTGCCGCCGATCGCCACGGGCGACTGGAAAGGCCACACGGCAGAGGCTTTCGCGAGCCCTGCGGCTCTCGCAGAAGGCAATAAACTCAACCCAGGAGAGCAGCGCTGGAGCCCCCG
>VZRF01008265.1:124674-162770 GCA_013396875.1 Vireo altiloquus | reverse complement strand
TTCGCTCCGCCGGCGGGGCGGGGGAGGCGGCCGGCCCGCTGCAGTCCGGCCCCGGGCGGTGACTGCCGAGAGGCGGAGGACGGGCCGGGCCGCGCGCCGAGTCCCGCTGGCTGTCCCCGGGCCCGCTTATCCCCTTCTTCCCTCCCCGGGAACGCTCGATCCAGCCTGACCCTGGCGGACCGGGCCCGCCCGGCACCCGCTCGTTCCGGAGGGGCAGCGTGCCCGCCCCCGCGCGGGAGGGGCAGCGTCCCGGGCCCGGGAAAGCCCCGCTGCTTCCCGCCGCAGGAAACCCGCGGGGCGCGGGGGGCACCGGGCGCACGGAGAGCTCCCTGCAGATCGAGATCCAGCGTGCTCCTTCCCTCGCTGTTGATCCGCTCACCCAGGCAGCCCGAACGTGCTGGTGACAAACCCCGGGAAACCGCTCACAGCTCCGTGGGCATGGCTTGTTCTGGCAGCCGCTTACAGGGACGGAGGATCACCCTTGGAGCACAACCGCAGCTACAACCACAATGCCTTTGTTGTTTGTGAGCTGGGCGAGTTCACCACAAAAATGTTTTGACTTTTTAACAGCGAATAAAAAAACTTAATTGTGGAAGATGAAATCTCTAGGTGATTTGTAAAATGGGCAATCCAGGAAGGTGATGACTGCTTATCACATAGCAACTCCGAAGCAAAGTTCGTTGAACTAACTGCATAAATATCCGGAAAACGGCCTGGGGACGTACACTGCAAAGTCGGGAAACTAATTATTGTGTATACAGAAGCAAGACAGTGGTGACTGAAAATAAAGATACGAGGTATATAGATCCACAAACTTAATTCATTAGTTTTAATGAGGCTGAAGCATGGGTACTATATACCATTGAATGTTCACGGGTGTCAATCTCTAGCTAATTTGTACCAACGGCACAAAACTGTTTGCCTCAATAAAGTTTAAATAACCAACATGTTAATAATGACGGCCAGACAACAAATCTTATAAGACAGATTGAAAACCAGCATTTTGATAGATACAGACGCAAGAGGCCAGGGAGTGAAGGCGTTTCAGTGGTTTCCCCATGGCTGGCAGTACCTGTCCTGCACCGCACGGCCCCGCTCAGGCTCCTGCTGCCTGCACACACACGCACAGGACGAGCTGGGGGATCCTGCAGGCTGCTGAGCAAGGCCGTGCCAAAGCACGCTAGCACAGCAAGGAGAAAAGGAGATCACATGAGATATGTCATGAACCAAGACAGGCAGCCCCTGAGCTTCCAAAGCAGTCACAGAAAGCTCCTGACCGTGTTCCAAAGCAGAAGAATGAAGGAATTACTTTTTGACAGCTGCTTGCAATAAGAAGTCCTACAGGTGATTCACTGCTCAGGGACTGAAAATATTGCAACTAAGCAGGGCATCCCCTATTAAATTCTAAACATCAGATATGACAACAAATCTGAGGCCCAGCCTCTCTGTCAGTGTCTTTCTATTGGTATGATTTTGTAGACATGAAGCTGTAGGAACACTTAGAGAGACACTTGATTTTTGGAGATAAAAATGTATTGACAGAACTTCAGGTGTCATTGACAAAGAATAGTGACATAAAGCAAAGATTTAAACATTTCATTTCCTTTGTGATTTTTGGCTAAGCATTTGGAGTGGTTGAAGAGCTTAGTAGCTTATCTTAAAGATACTAGATATGTATCTTTAAGAATTTTATAATTTCCACACACAACCAAAAAAAAGCGACACAAGTAAACATTTAAAAATCAATGAAACAATTGAGATAATCTTAAAGAAACTAATTCACATCGAATTATGTAAAGATAATTAGGAAAGTATCCACTACCTTATTTGCATAAGTGAAGCCACAAATATCTTTAAATTCATTTTCTAAGAGAAGTTGTGCAAACAAGATGGTCACTTCATACCCATAATACACATGTTAAACAATGTACCCAAGAGAACAGCTGTCTTATTTCATGGCAGAATAGTGCAAACTGCCACTATATTAAACTTTGGTAGAAAGTAAGGAAATGAGGCAACTCACTGATGCTGATAGAAGCAGTGCACATTAAATCTCAAGTTTTCCACAGTGAGAGATAATATGTTACATTTATGTTTTCCTTAAATGTACTGTAAGTAGACAACATAAATGTTGAAGCAGACAATACCAGCTCTGAAACCGAATCTGATGCAAAATTATTTTAAGTAATGTCCTGTTCCTTCGGTACCACCTCAGGTTCATAACAGCCAAGATGTACAGAAACTATTGGAAATCTTGGCTGCTTTATTAGAGACAGTTGGGACCCTATTTAGAGATTCATCTTTGGTCACTGACATCTAAGGTTCATCTTTGGTCACTGACATCTAAGTTATTCAAACTTATCATCGCTTACAAAATATTTTCAATCTACATCCTTATTTACACAACGCCTATGTGAAACAATATTATTATTATAATGGCTAGGATAATAAATTGTATTTTATTTCAATAGTTATGTTGCTTTCTAAGACAGTCTGTTCATATATGAGCATGGCCATGCAGCTAACTATAAAAATCAGAATCATGTGTCCTTTCACATTTCCAGTACTTTTGTGATAATCTGTTTGACTAGAAAGTATTTTTAGGCTGTGCTAAAGTATGATTGATATTTCTGTTAATTCCTGAGCAATATTAAAATGCTGCACAGCATACTTAAGAGAAGATAAGGCCTCCTTACTATGTCAGTATAAAATCAGAGTAACTTCACTAGAGTTATAGAATTACTCCATTTCACAACCAAAGGGAATTTAAAATCTGTTCAGTTTAATATTTACATATGATAGAGTATGAATGTCATTTTACTTGCATTGCAGTAACAATTCAATTCAAATTATTCTAAATTCTCACATGTGGCAGGGAGAGACCCAGGTTGTTTAACCTTACTGGCATGACTTTAAATTATACCCAGTATCTTTTAAAACCAGTTTTGGTGCAGTCCCACAACACTGAAGACAGCTGATTTTCTTATTACTCTGTATGTGTGAATTATATTTACTTACAATATTCTACTTGCTATATTTACTTNGTTTTCCACAGTGAGAGATAATATGTTACATTTATGTTTTCCTTAAATGTACTGTAAGTAGACAACATAAATGTTGAAGCAGACAATACCAGCTCTGAAACTGAATCTGATGCAAAATTATTTTAAGAAATGTCCTGTTCCTTTGGTACCACCTCAGGTTCATAACAGCCAAGATGTACAGAAACTATTGGAAATCTTGGCTGCTTTATTAGAGACAGTTGGGACCCTATTTAGAGATTCATCTTTGGTCACTGACATCTAAGGTTCATCTTTGGTCACTGACATCTAAGTTATTCAAACTTATCATCGCTTACAAAATATTTTCAATCTACATCCTTATTTACACAACGCCTATGTGAAACAATATTATTATTATAATGGCTAGGATAATAAATTGTATTTTATTTCAATTGTTATGTTTCTTTCTAAGACAGTCTGTTCATATATGAGCATGGCCATGCAGCTAACTATAAAAATCAGAATCATGTGTCCTTTCACATTTCCAGTACTTTTGTGATAATCTGTTTGACTAGAAAGTATTTTTAGGCTGTGCTAAAGTATGATTGATATTTCTGTTAATTCCTGAGCAGTATTAAAATGTTGCACAGCATACTTAAGAGACGATAAGAGACCAAGGGCCTCCTTACTATGTCAGTATAAAATCAGAGTAACTTCACTAGAGTTATAGAATTACTCCATTTCACAACGAAAGGAAATTTAAAATCTGTTCAGTTTAATATTTACATATGATAGAGTATGAATGTCATTTTACTTGCATTGCAGTAACAATTCAATTCAAATTATTCTAAATTCTCACATGTGGCAGGGAGAGACCCAAGTTGTTTAACCTTACTGGCATGACTTTAAATTATACCCAGTATCTTTTAAAACCAGTTTTGGTGCAGTCCCACAACACTGAAGACAGCTGATTTTCTTATTACTCTGTATGTGTGAATTATATTTACTTACAATATTCTACTTGCTATATTTACTTTGGATGTCACTGAAGGGTTGTTTCAAGTCACTTCTCTGCTTTTAAGTGATAGCGATTTATTTGCGCAGCAGAGCAGCAGTGCAAGTTTTTCCACATGGCTCAGGCAAAAGAAATAAGTCATTCCATTATTTGTTTCCTGTCAGTGTCTTTCAAGTCTTGCAAGATAATATCTGTCAGTTCACGTAGAAATGGAAACTATTTAATCTGATCTTTGGCCAAGAAATCCTCTCTCTGCTATCCTGCCAAACCATTGGTGGGGAGGAGGTTTTTATTCCTAATACATATCACAACATAAACAGATTTGAGTTCTATTTTTTAGCACTTAGCCATGAATTCTTATTATGTAATCCAGTTTAAAGAAAAAGATCTGATCTGAACAAAATACATTTTGGCAGATAATACAAAATTATTTTGGCAGATAAGGTACATTCAAGTCAGGGTTCCCCTGCGCCAGACTAGCAGAGACTAAAATATACACCAATCAGCTATAATAATAAGTTGATAACCTGTAGTTTCAAACATGAGCAATCTCTGTTTGCCGTAAGTGGAATTCTTTTTATATAGGAAGCCATTAATAGTTGAGAATGGGAGCTCATTAATATCACTAATTCGGCAACTTCAGAAGATTGTACTGCTTTTACATAGAACATGTCAAACTACTTGAAAGATCAAGAATAGCATCAAAAAATAACTTTGTCCTGAAAGATCTGAAGAAAATCTGCTAATGATAACAAAACTGCATATTCTAGCAGTTTATGAGAAATGCAAATATTAGCATAAGAAGGCCTAAACTAAGACTAGTAAAGCCTTTTCTCAGTTACTCTGAGGAGACTTTCACATTCATTCTTAAACATTCTACTTTTAAATTATTCAAGAAATGCACAACTACAGCTAGAATAAAATAGAATTTTCAAGAGGGGAAAACATGAATTATACACTGCGTACAACTGCTTACTTTGAAATGGTGGTTGTGCCTGCATTAAAAGCTAGAAATCTTAAGAATGGTCAAAAGAGCTGTATTTCATGCAACTTTCTCTCATGAGCCCTCAGCACTGAACTCTGCATTTACACCACAACACGGACAACTGTTAATTACCAGCCTAACTAGAACAATGGCAGCTAGTTGCAGAAAATCTATGATCTCATGGAAAAGACTAAATATTTCACCAGTTAGGATTTGCTAAGAATCAATCCCAGCAAAACTCATTTCGCATTAAACTATTCAGGTGGTAAAACTTCTAGGAAGCATTCCACAAACTAGATTAGTTGACAAAGTGAGCAAGATCCTCCAAGATGAATGGTACCTGTCATATACCTTGATTCATCAGATAAGTATCACATGTAGATACATGGTATAGAAAACTTTCCTTTCCAAAATCATTGAGAAAGATTCAGACTTGGAAATGTTACTAATTCAACTATTTCAAACCAGAAGATCAGAAATAAAAGATAGTTGAGAGCCTCACCATAATTCAATAATTATCTATTCATGGAAATATTTTCTTATTGTAACAACATTAATTTTCTCTTGAAAGGAAGTTTTACTTTATCGTCTGAATCTAGAATACAGAAAATAGTGGAGTTGGGCAGTTATTTTACAGTATTTCTTGTGCTGCAGATATCCATTGTTGCTCTCAAAGAACACTCCAAGTGAGCCAAACTGGGAGAAGACAGAGAAGTATACTAGGAGGGAGAGATATACTTGAGGGTCAGAGCTTATGAATGTACTAGACATGGTCAATAAATAACACACAAGCAAATCTGATTACTGAGTTCAGGAATCACTACCTTGGCAAATCAAATAGCATTTTGGGCCATGAAGATGAGAAGACAGCGAGTTCAATTTTCCAACTCTGTTAAAATTCAGTGACGCTTAGGAACCTATACTGGTATTCTAGAAAGAGCACAAGATGCGAGAGAGCGAGAAACAGAGGCCAGAGCTCACAAAATACAGCTCACCACTGCTGCCTTGCAGTGTGATCTATTGCCAATTTGGAAAAATTTGTCTGGATTGCTCCACCCTGAAGCTGATGCTTGTGCTTCTACTTGAGTTCACATTTTAGTAGTCTGTATTCCACACCCTCTTGGTAACATGAACTTAGGCTTGTTACAATTGCATTAGTGGAATTTGTTTCTCTTTTTTCCTTTACAAAAATCTAGTAATTTGAAGAAATAAAATTGAGAAAACAGCTGTTTGTCTCAAAATAGCTCTCTGTCACTTGTAGACTATAACCCCAAATATCGTTTCCCATGCCTTGGTTACCTGTCATGTACTTTGATTCTCTTTTCCCTTATCTTACAGGTACTGTCTTGCTAATATATCATCAGTGAAAGTTCTCTCTTAAAGCTAGATCTGGTAGTCAATTTAATTTAGTGCATAAAAACATTAAATACTTAATTATTGTGTTCTGTATGGCATCAGATAATGAACAAGGGCCAGTCAAAAATATTTCCATTTTTTTGGAAAAGCTGTTTTCTTCGCCAAAGCATAGAAACAATATCACAGTGCTGCAGTCACTGCAGATATACAGGTTACCGGCTAGGAGCATTTGTTCAGTGCCAACACTAAAGCACTCAAGTAAGAGAAAGAGAAATCAAGAAGGATCACCCCATTGAAAAATGAGAACACCGCCATCAGGTTCAAGCAAAAAACATAAGAATTAATGAATCAGAATCTACAAATTTAACTACACCATGTTTAAGAAAGGGAAGGAACACTCCCATTAATCAGTACAGCATTATAGAGGAAAAGGATTACAGAAATATTTGCCTGAAACAGAACAAGCAATTGAATGACACAGAAGAGAAAACCTTTTAAAGGGTCTGGGCCATTGCCCAGGACAGAACCGCCCAGCAATAGCTGCTCTAAGGTAGCTGGCTTGGCACAGGCAGAACCAACAGGCCACGAGGGAGACAGAAAAGCAAGCCCAAGAGCCCAGGTGTTGAACAGCGGCTCTGGCACGGAACTTTGGGGTGTTTTACAGAAACTCCGAGGTGTTCACGCCCGAGCTCGAAGGCGAGCGGCGGCGCTGACCAGCGGCTCTCTGGTGCCTCCTGTCGGCTGCAAGGGGCAGTGCTGCCCCGGCACAGGGCCGAGCCTCCGGCAGGCACCACCGCGGGGAAAACGCGGGGAAAGGGCTGGAGAAGCACTGGGTTTCTCTATTGCTTTGCAGGGTTATGTTCTGTTAGCCGGGCAAGTACATTGTGCATCTTTAGACAAGGGAAACCTCTTGTCATTTCACTGTCAAATCAGTGGCTAAATCCACACAAGATAGCTGGAAAATGAAGCTTCCATTTTTTGGAAGCTCCAATTCCTGTCCTTCAAGAAAAGGGCTGCATTCTGGAAAGCTGTGTTACGTTACAAATACTCTGATACAACACGTATTTCTGGTAAGAACAAAGTAGATGCACACTCTCTCGGAAGGGAAGCAGACGTAGAAGAACGTGAGAAGCTGGGACTTTTATTGGAAAGTGTTTGACCTGCGCTTAGGTGGGTTTAAGTAATGGATCCTGGTCACCAGGACGAGAAGATTCTGTCTAAACCAGAGGCAAACAGCACTCTTGCTACCAAGGTAAGGTATATTTACATACAATTCGCCCATCCATTTTCACCTAACAAATAATATTTGATTTGGTCATTTGTAACTTAACTGTGAGATGACAAAGAGACCTAAGAACTCCAGGGTGCGTCTGCTGAATGGCACTCAGGCCTGAGAGATTATTCCAGTGTCCCCTGATAAGGGGGAGTGTTTGCATTTATTCAGGCATACATTCGTGCACACTTTAGCAGAATAACAATTTAGTAAATAAGCTGATAGTAGGGTCTGGACCTAAATATTTGTATGTGCTGGTGTCTGGACAGCAAAAGCAAGCACTGCAAGCAGGCTGCCTCATAGCTCAGTAGAAGCAAACATACCAAAATTAAGAGTCTTCAACAAGTGAACAGGGGATGATGCAGAATCCAGAAGAAATAGAATGCAGAATTGTAACTGTTTTACCAAGGATTTAACATAAATACAATTTATGGGAAAATTCTGTGTAATGAGGTCATGTTACTAGTTTTCCTCTGTATTGTGTGGCATTGCTCTACATAATACACTTCTTACAAATGCCCAACCTCTCTACCAAGCTGTATCTTGGAACACAATACATAACAACTGTAAAGAAGAGGGAGAGAGGACTGGACTGAAGGGTGAATGAAGGGAACTGAGATTACAGAGGTCTGAACTGCCGTCTGCATTAGTTTCACATCATGCAGTGTGAAAGAAAAATCACATTTAGGAATAGATGGTGAGGAGGCGGAGGCAGGAGGGAAATACAGGTGTGTACAAAACTGACAACAACCTGTCTGATCTGAGAGGGAAGTTGTAAAGAGTGCATGAGGAGCAAAATCTTACTTATCTATTTTGGATGTAGTGAAGTTTTCAGATAGGGAATAAAAGAAAAGTTAGCTGCATGTGCCCATGCCTCTATATAGGCATCTTTGAGAGGTCTACCAGTGCCTGGACTTTGATGCCTCTCAGGTATGAAATCACTGGCTTTGGTTCATGTAGGTTGAATGGCAGAGACACAATCTAAACAGTCCCAAATAATCCATCCCAGCTGTAGGTAAACATTTTTACTTCATATTTCAGTAACTTCAGCTTGTGCTGTAATTGAAACAGGAAAAGAAGTTTTTAAAAATAAAAAGGAAGGAAGCAGCTCAGGCAGAGCAACAAGGGAATGATTTGCTTGCATGGCAGTGCTCCTCCCAGACTGCACAGAGGACTGACTAAGAACCCAGAAACAACAGGCAAATAAGTGGGCTGGGAGAGAGGGAGGACAAGAGAACGTTTTCCTTGTCTCCTATACTTGAGAACTTACTTAATCAGCTTTGCACGACTGCTCTACAAGAGCATATACAGGCAGTGAAGAGACTGATCTCATTAGACAAAGAAATTCTTTCATTATTTCACTGCAAGGAAAGAAAGTAAGTAGATATTTAATATAGTATGAAGTAGTAGTAACTCATGGTTCTACTGGAGTAGTAACTCATGGTGCTCAGTGCCATTCAGAGAAGGAAAAAGAACACAGTGCACCAAATCTTATGAAACAGCTGAGAGAGTGGGAGCTTAATAAATCCCAAATTCACTAACACTACAGTTCGCCCATGCATGGTGTTCTCAGCAGTTTAAGTGCTTTGGGGAGACCAGCTGAAGCTATACATAGATGCATGCCTGCAAATGGGTACCACATTACTATTTTACTATCTTTCTAAAATGTAAGAGAATGCTAGGCATAAGTTTAACTATGATCATTTTTCACTTCCCACAATTGCAAAGCTGCCAAGTCCGTGCCAGATGCCTGAAGATTTTTGGATTGCTGGAGGGAGTCTGCACCTAGCAAGTGAGTTGGAGATTTTGCTATTTTTCATTTTTATTGCTCTCCATCCTCCCTGGACAGCAGATGGTGGCATTTTCATGAATGGATCATTTGTTAAGAGGTAACTTTTCATGACTTCTCAATATAGATTCACCTAAGTATCAGAACACGGGACACACTAGTGTACTACCTGTTTAAGTTTAAAAGGACAACTGAGACAACTTACCAGGAAAAAAATATGGAAAAAAATCTTTTCCACTACAAAGAGAAATCACTGAATGAAATTCTGCTGCCTTAACTACTACAAATTTACTTTGTATTAAGGCATCAAATCCTGGGGATTTTAATCAGGATGAAGATTCTCAAATCATCAAATTATGCTACAGCTTTCTTGAATCCATTATGTTTAAAAATTAGGGGCCAGTCAGTAACACTGTGAATCACTAAAGAGAATGGCAAATGTCCTTCTGACCACACTGAGCTATCCTGATCACTAGAAAAGGAAATATCCGCACAACACTCAAACTACAGAAAGCACTGGCTTGTTTAAAAGTTAAGTTTAGAACTCTGAACCTGTACTGTAAAAGTAGAAATATGGACAATACACACATAAGGTCAAAATACTTACTTTTAGGCAGGCCTTCTGATTATTTCCCAGAGCATCTCCTACTACTCTTAAATGCCCCAAACACTTCTTATTTACCTTTTAAATAGATTTACTGAAGCTTGCATTCAGTACTGCTATAAAAGTGAACTCACTAAATAGTCAGCAGAACTATCTGTTGGTAATAGAACAAAAATTGGGAAATACATTGTACAGTGGGGGGCAAGGCAAAAGAAGGAGAAGATATTTTAGGGAAATATATTACCACTTAGACCTTTCTTTTAATATGCTGAGTAAAACGGGGATGCAGTAGTAATACAAAAGTGTAAGTAAAGCATCCTTCCAAGGACACTATGTATCTCATGTTGCTAAAGAAAGAAGAAAAAACTCTGTTATGATCAAAAGATAGTCTGGACAAGTCACTTTAGGATCTCAATGCAACTTACCAGCTCCCCTCACCCTCTAATTTTTTATGGACCTGTTCAGAATTGCTTATACTATTTTCCCCATTTATACATAGCACTCTTTTTGCCCTTGTGGTCTGAAGTCTGGCAACTGATGCTAGCAGGAAGTTCAAGGATTCAGAATCTCAAAATTGAGGCCTTTTTTTTTTTTTTGTGCCTTTTTTCACTGAAGCTTTTGCTCTATCAAACGATCTAATTGCAAGGAATGACTTCTGCTACATTGCTCTTTGAGAAAATCAACCTCCTGCCCACCCCTATTCTTTCTCCTTCCTTGCCAAACTGTCTTGGTAGATGTAAACCATGTGATTCAGCACTGATGGAAATCACTGACCATGTAACCTTGTATAACATTTTGCTTTTTCCCTTTCATTTGTAGTGAGCTTGAAAAGCATAAACTTGAAATCAAATATCCAACCATCTGTAATTAATACCATTACTAAGATACACAGTATTTCTCAGACTAAAACTCGCTGTAATACTTTGTACCACTGAATATGTGATTACCCATGATACTTACCAGCTGTGCTTGTAGTCAGAGACTGTAATGCCAGAAATCTTGAGTTTGATCATGCCTTCCATTTCAGCAATAACTTAATAACAAGGTCCTCGTGGATGCAATATCAAAAAGAAAATTAAGAGCTTCTTGCTGGTGAAATGAGAAAGCTTGCTAGGACATAAGTGAATAGGGGTATGTCCCTCAGGCCACATAGGTGGGGAAGTTCAAGAAATTTTTTTCTAGGAATGAATCATGAATTTTTCACTAACTGATTCATCTGTAACACAAGAAATTTTAAAAAAGGACACATACAGAACAGTCTGTGTTTTTCATGGAAGGCTCAAAATTGGAGAAGAAAAATAGATTGGGCATGATTAGGACAATTTGTATTTAACTTTTTTCACTCCTGAACATAACTCATCACAAAATAGACTGTTTTTACAGAGTAATTGTTGCAGGCTATACTGCCTTAAAATGTTCTAAAAGTAGCAATTCATGTTAATTAGAGAGTTGTTTATGTCTCATGAAGTACCACTTGTTCTGTGTTGCTTTTTGAGAAGGGAGTTGATCTGTTTGTTTATTTATTTATTTTACATACCTTATGTAGGTGCAATTGATTCTGTTATTTCAAAGATGTGCTGAAATATGTGTATAAAGTAACAAGGTAATGTGAGGTCGTGTTTTCTAAAAAATAGCAGAAGTCTTAAATATTGGGCTATGCCATAATTATTTCTATGTACACTTCAAAAGCCGATTGTGTATATTTAACCAATAGTAGGCAGTAGGAAATTATTGTGATGATGCTTATTTCTTATGTTCTTATTTAATTATTTAATCAAGCCTGTACAAACAAATCCAATGAAATCCAGATCAAAATTCTACATATTTTTTTTAACTCTTTTAAAACTTACTGAATGTAAAGGCTATAGACCAAAATCAGGAGTTCTGCTGGAGGATTGTGGCCATGTAGATTGCTACAGTATACTGGAAAGTCCCCTCATCAATAACAAAACAGAAAACATAACCTTCTTCACAGTAGGTAGATGTAGGAACTCTCCTTTTCCCCTGCTTCTTAGTTGAGTCAATCACAATTCATAAAAAACACACAATTACTAAGAAAAAGACAACTACAAAGACCTTCCTGTGGCATAATCTTATCCTACCACGCAAGCTGTGGTCTTTTCTCCACATGGTTACAGAGCAAAGAGCAGCCTGCAAAAAGCTTCTGCACCTCCCACATTAGAATGCCATGTTTAGACACAGGAAACAAGGAGAAGGTGAACTCCATCCCCCTTGACTACAAAGTCTATAGCTTTGCTTGCCCAAACAAGGCAGAGCAGAGCTGCCTGTATTGTCCTCTTTAGCCATGCACACAGGCAAGGGTTAAGCACATAGGGCCACTGAGGGAGGGGAAGCAAGAATAGCATTGTTCCCTGGCGCCATTTTTATAAGAGGTCAGGAGGGCCTGAAACACAGTGGTACAAGTCTCCCAAAATACTGCCCAGAGTTCAGTCTTTGCAGAGCTTGCGTGGGAGTGCTGGTGATTGACCCTGGCTGGACACCAGCTGCCCACCAAAGCTGCTCTATCACTCCCCTCTTCAGCAGGGCAGAGGAGAGAAAATATAATGAAAGGCTCATGGGTCAAAATAAGGGCAGGGAAAGATCACTCAGCAGTTCTGGCCATGGGCAAAACAGATTTGATTTGGGGAACTAGGTTTAATTTATTACCAATCTAATCAGAGTAGAATAATAAAAAAATTTTTAAAAATCTTAAAACACCTTTCCCCACCCCTCCCTTCTTCCTAGGTTCAACTTTGCTCTCCAATTCTCCACCTCCTTCCCCCTTAGCACAATGGGACAGGGAATGGAGGTTGTGGTTAGTTAATCACACGTTGTCTCTGACACTCCTTCCTCCTCTAGGGAAGAACTCCTTGCACCCTTTCCCTGCTCCAGTGTGCACTCCTCCCACAGGGTGCAGTTGCTCAGGAACAGCCTGCTCCAGTGGGGGTCCCCTGCCAGCAAAACTGCTCCTGTATGGGCTCCTCTCTCCTTGGGGCCTCAGGTTCTGCCAGGAGCCTGCACCAGCACAGGCTTCCCACAAGGTCACAGCCACCTGGGTATCCACCTCCTCTGGTATGGGGTCCTCCACAGTCTGCAGGTAGATCCCTGCTCCACCATGGATCTCTGTGGGCTGCAGGGGACAGAATGTCTCATTATGGTCTGCACCATGGGCTGCAGGGGAAAGAATCTCTGCTCCAGCACCTGACGCACCTCCTCCCCCTCCTTCTTCTCTGGCTTTGCTGTCTGCAGGGATTTTTCTCTCATACATTATCACTCCCTTCCTATCTGGCTGCAATTGCTTCCACCAATAATTTCTTTCCCCTTCTTAACTATGTTATCACAGAGGCTCTACCACCACAAGTGATGGGCTCAGGCTCGCCCAGCAGTGAGTCCATCTTGAAGTCAGCTGGCATTGGCTCTGTAGGAGAATGTAGGAGAAGCTTCTATCAGCTTCACGCTGAAGTCACCACTGTAGCCTCCTGATACCAAAACTTTGCCATGCAAACCAAATACATTGTGGGAACATTTTGACTTTTGAAAAGGGCACAGTGTAAATCCCTGTCAGATTGCTGTGTAAGTCACAGTCATGTTACCAAGGACAAAAACATAACCCTGCTTATTAGAGTAGATCCTCTTTTAGCCTAAGTCAGCATTGCTTGAGTCACTCTGCAACAGCCTAACTCGTGTATCACCAGGGCATCTACTGAGTTCTTGCGAGCCTAACTCCTCTGCTACAAAAACTGAGCAGAAAACAGCCTTTAAATTCAGTGAAATCAGGAACAAATCAGTCCTTGGGAAGGTTATGCTTCCAACATACTGAATTACTGGTGTTTCTTGGGTGCTGCTTTTACTTGGTCCTGAAGAAATTCCTTGCCAGTTGCTCTAGGATCTTCTGATCTAGCAGCCCTTTCTTTCCTTAAAACAAGTGACTTCAGTAAGTTTAACAAAGTGATATGGTAAAGGGAATACCTGTTTTTATTTCAGACACAAACAGTATGATGCTTATGTAGTAAAAATTATCCTAGGCTATGTCATACACATTGTAATATCTGCCTAAGAACTGAAAAAGGAATGTAGCAGTTCAAGCAGTACCTGGAAATAATGATAAATGGGTCCTAATTCTTGAGCTGCTCCTCATCATTGTAAAAGTAGAAGTGAAACTATTTTGACACTTACCATACTCTTTTTGTCTCTTACCTAATCTTACTTATACTTTAAGGTTTACTTTTCATAAATTTAACAACTTGCAGTAAAAGAGACATCTTGTTTGGAGGACTACTTAGCAGTCATTAAGTTACTTCTAGACAAATTATCAAATAATTGCCTCAAAGGTTTCTGTAAAGTAAAATATATTTGACATACATAATTGGAAAAGACAACATAAAACATACATTGCATCTTTTAAATAAACTATTAAAATATTTTCGGTTTATACAAGACTACCTAAACAAGTAAAAAAGACTTTGCTGGCAGAATTTTCTCACTGGATCATTAAAATAATTCTGCTTTCATGCTTCTGCCCTTCCCTAGGAATCAGATTTTTCTTTCTTTTTTAGTTTAAAATTACTACTATTATGCTTGCAGATAAAAATTTACCCCAGCATATTGATGTTAGACATGAATATCACAATAACAAGCTTCTTTTAAATTCTTGTGACATTCTGAACAGTGCTTTTTCTAACCTCACTTACATTTAAGAAGTGCCTTCTTTCTTTTCATCTCATAATGAAGTTCAAATAGTAAAACACAATAAAACATAGATCACTGATCAAGCATAATATCAGAGAATAAGCACACAGTGGTCAGATTTTTAGTAATTCTGAAGTATTTGATGCTTGTATTTCTTCAACAAAAAGCTTACTTACCAAGAAAACATTCATTCTTTCCTTGGATGTGTCAGAAAAAAATGTAGATCTGACAGTTTTGCCTTCCGCTGGAATACTATAATTTACAAAAGAGTGAATTATCCATTAGCATTGTTCTACCAAGATTCTCAACAATGAAAAGAGTTATATAATAGGTTGTACCATATCAAACTTAGATTAATTCCAGCAGTGAGGCCTACCTTATGCAGTTTGAGGAGAGGATGGCTGTAGTCAGGACTACATAAGTCCTTCTCTAACCTCTAGAAATATACGCTCTTTTGAGAGGGGAGAAGATGCCTGTTGCTTCACTGAAACCTTTCCTAAAGCACCTACATTTTTATAATAACAGAGGGAACTGAATGGGTTCAGTATAAAGAAGACCACAGCATATAACCATAGCTACAGGAGAAAGTCACAGTAAATTTGATGTGATTTCAAAGCAATTTATTTCACAGCACACTAATCTGCACAAAACATTTATTTCAGTAAGTGTGACAGCAATATTCACCAAAAAAAAAGAGTATTTCATGCAGGTCTGTAGATTAGGCTGATTACAATGAATTAACCAACTTCAAGTTTGATTTTAAGTACAATTTTCTCACGAAGACAAGCCCATTTTTTTGGAACATTGCCCACATTTATCACACTTGGACATTTTGTTCAGAGCAGACATAACATTTTTGATAATATACAGTATGTAGGATAACGCTGCAGTAGTTTGTCATGGGTGGGCTGATCCTCGCCCACTCGAGTTAGACAGGTTTTGGAGGACTTGTGAGAACAGCAGAGCTTCTCTCGTGATTAATAGGCACGCAGTGTTGTTCCATCTCCCAGGAAACGGTGCTGTTGGATTGGGGCATGCTGTGATGAAATGGCTCTTGTGTCAGCCCTGTCCTTTGTTCCACTGTCTCTTATCAGATGTTTAGGAACCACCAACATTTCTGCTGTTCCCATATGAATATCATCACATTCTTCCTCACTACACCACTCAGACCTTCAGAATAGGCAGCAGTCCTAATGCCTTTTTATCCAGAAGAATAAGTGATTGAAATTTATGATTCATCAGTGAAAAAATACTTCAGTTTCTCCTCTAATAACCATCTTGCCTAGTGTCTCTGGCCAGCAGCTAGGGATCTAGCTCAGAGAACAGTAGGGAACAGCGTTAAGCAGCTTACCAGTACTAGCATCTGGTGGCCTGTTACCCACCTCATCCACAACAATCCTATTTTATAGACTGCAGGAAAGAGAAGGACCAGTCTGCTTCCCAGCATAACTTCAGTTAGGTCACCTGGTCATAGGAATGAAAACTTTTGTGATGTCCTTCTCTCCTGGAAATCAAGGCAGGCATAGAACTGGGTAAACACAAGCAGAAAGAAGTGAATAAATTCTTCTAGGCATCAAAAACATCAAATAGTCTTGATTTGTGTTTACCTTTGATCACCAGACCTGTACAGGGCAGTAATTTAACAGGAAGACATTTTTAAACATACAGTAGAAAACCTGATATTAGAATTCAAGGACAAATTGAACACTACTTTGCTCAGCTTTTGCTTGCAGAGTCTCTTTGTGCTTGGCTAAGAGGGCCAAAATAAAGTGAGTCAAAGACAGAGCATAACTGCCCTTCATCTGCCACCCCATCCTCCTCCTGTATTCTTTAATATTGCCAGTAATACACCTGGGTTTTTATCTCAGAAGCCAAAAAAAAAAATCTTTAATGTAGAAAAATCCTTTTCTTTTCTTTTCTTTTCTTTTTTTTTTTTTTTTAATGCAGGCATCTTGTTTTATTTTAGCTTCATGCACATGCTGCGAAAAAGTATTTCAAAATTGGAGTCATCGTTTTTCAATGCAGTAACTGCCATCAGTGTTTACAACACAGTAATTACTGGTAAGAGACAGAAATGGGATTTCCTAATTTAATCGCTGGATTAGATCACTAATCACCTCTATATCTAATATATTATAAAATATAAAAATAACAATATTCTCCCTCAGGTTTTACTATTTCAACTAACTGCAAAAGAGAAAAAAAATTTCCCAAACACTGTGATAAAAAACTCTCTGCACTTTTCCTTTTTCTCTTTTTATGTTTGTGAAATGGAGATCAAAATAATTACACAAAGGCATATATTAAATACTCAAACCCAAAACCACTGGAAAACCAAATGATGATAAAGAATATAAAAATTAGTTTAAGAAAAAATATATTTTAAAAAACATACCTGGACATTTACCCTCCTACAATTCAAGTTTAAATTGTACTATATTAAAAGTCAGCTTATTGGTCAAATTTAATTCTCTGTAAGGAAACACTTCTGGTCCTTTCTGTGCATCAGCATTTTTAGAGAACTGCAACTTGGCTGTAAGATTTGTGGAACCTGCTTTCTTCTCCTTTTGGAGGTCATCTTTCATAATAATATCACAGATCTAAAAGAGGGTAGACATTTTGCTATCCTTTCCATATTTTTTTCACACAGGAATGTTTTGCAGTATTCCCTTCCCTTCCCTTCTCTTCTCATTATTTCAGGAAAATAATCCCAATGACTATGACTATGGCAACCAAATAACGGCCAGTTTAACAGAGCACCTCATTAGAGTTCAGAGTGACTTTTTTCCTTACCTCACATCACTCAAGGGATTCTTCTTCCTCCCATGAAATTGCAATAAACATCTCTCATTGTAGCTAATACTCAGGCATGGTAAGAGGGCACTCAACACTGTGCAAAAACCAGCACAGTTAAGTTCTGGAGACAGGTCAGTGCTCACACCTGGAAAGCTCTCCCCGGGGATGCTTTCTGCAGGATCATTCAATAGCTTCTCAGATTTTGCATTCATGCCGTGACTGTATCTCTGCCATACATAAATATGGCATATTCATTAATATGAATAAACTCACCTTCTCATGGCCACTAGTCCCTCCTCACCTTCCCTGGACTATGAGCATTTACATTTAATGGAGAATTTCCCTTCCTATCATTCAGAAGTCCACATGGATACAAGGAATACAACCCTACAAGCAGTTTTCTCTTTTAATACAGCAAGAATGAACCTTACAGGTATACAAAGCAGAGCTGGTCTCCTTCCAGATGTCTTATTTCTCCCGCCCCATTTAAAACATAAGCTTTAGTGCCTTCCATTAAACAGTGGAGAAGTAAATCTTTGCTCACTGGTAAAAAGGAAGATTATTATTTGACTGTTTCAAGACTCATCAGTTCTCACTCTCTGGTTCCCATGGAAACTATCCCCAGTGAAGTTTGAGAGGGGCTTTGTGTGCAGCAGAAATGACAATAATTATGGAAAGAATTAGGTTTCTGCAAGGGAAAATCTTAAGTAATTTTCAAATTTTGTCCAGACCTTGGACAGAAAATGATCCACTAGTTTCACTTTTGCCAAATAATAAAGTATTAATGAGTATTTTGCCCTGTTGATTTTTAGTTCATGAAATTTTTTTAGGGAAAAATGGTACTGGAATAAACAAGTGTATTTTATCTGAACAGAGACCAGTGTGATCAGCATAAAATAAAGCATACACTGTTAGGCTGCAATAAGTCTAACAATGTTTTCTGAGAGAAGTTGTATCTAAATTTATAGATAAAATTCTGTTGTGAGAGGTATGTCTACAATCTCCCTTGAAACAGTGAGACTGTTTCACTGTACCTCTACTATAACCGAATTTGATGGAGAAAAAAGTAAACTGGCCCTGCATTTTCAGCACAAAAAATACAGAGGTAAGAGGTTACAGTAAAAAAATGAGAGGAAAGAAAGGATTGACTTAAATACAAATTTTTATAGGATGTATGAGCGCTCTGTTAAATTCTTGTCCTTGATGAATAAAAAGCAGTTGATTCAATAATGACAGTATTTCCTAAAAAACCTTATGTTTATAATTGAATCTAATAATGTTCTGTTGAAAGAAGTTATACAGATTTAAAACAAGATGGATGTTAGAAAGAAATAGTTGTAATGATGAGCAATATTACAGAGACATGACTATCAGGTTAAGTATTACAGAAATTATGATTAGTAACTATTTTGTATCTTTTTTTTTTTTAAGATTTGGAAATAGAATAGACAAAGAGACAGGAAAAGGAGCAAGGACACTAACATGGGGCCCTAGTCTGTTAAGACTACATACAACAGAGAATTTAAACACTTGTATAATTGTATAGCAATTCCAAAATCATAAACCAGGCATCTACAAGGGCCTACTCCAAGGAGCACCTCCCACTTAAACCTGGAAGTCTTCTAAAAGTTTTGCTTCTCTACAAGCCAAAAATGAAATATCTTGGCAGCTGTGTCACTTGTCTATTCTAACTGAAGACCCAAAACCCCCAGGTGACACTGGCCCCTAAGGAGCCAATACCTGTACTCAAAACACACCCAGCCTACAGCTGGAGCTCACAATATTTCACAAAATGAACAGGTCGACATTTTCATTTAAAACACAACCAGAGAGGACAAAATTGTTGCAAGGGTTTATTTTGCTACAGATTCCTGCTGGTTAGGGCACTCACTGGAAAAATACATGAGACATCTGGATTAAAGGCCTCTTCAGCATGAGGGAGGTTCCTCTTGCCTGCTCTTTCTCTCCTGCCTTAAAAAATATGGAGGGTAGGCACAGCAGAGAGGGAGAGGAGCAGAAGACATGAAAGGGTACGCGTTTACCACTGAGTAGTTACGGCTTTCACCTGAATAACAAAAATACAGATTGGACCCCTTGGACTTGTTTTGGAGTTGTGTTTAAAATGCAAGTCTGTTTAAATGTTTAAAAACAAGTCTGGAAGATGGGACTCTGCTCCCCTCCCTGCCAGGAGAGCCAAGTCACGAGTCATCCTCCTCCAGGCCCCAGGACTCCCAGCTTACTCACACAGCCTTGCAGCACTGCTCCCTCCCTAGCTCCAGCCTCCCTGGCAGGCTGCTAGCTTGGGCATTCCCCCAGGACCTGGGAGATGCAACTTCAACATGCCCAAGTGAGCAGTAAGCCTTGTCAGTCAATGCTTATGCTACTCATTCACATATAAGGGATGTGAGGAAGAGGGAAACCACCATGGGTTTGGTGGGGGTTTGTGTGTTGGGTTGTTGTTTGGTTTTTTTTTTATAAAAGACATAAAAGGAAATGAACATGTACCGAAGCTCAGAGCATGCACTGGCAGGAGAGGCAGTGTGCCAAAGGAAGGAGGTGCCTCTGGCTCAAGAGACCTAAATGCCAAAGCTGCAGAAGGAGGCAGAGGTCCCAAAACATCCTTGGTCTTACTAATTGGCTCAGGGCAGCTCCCTGCTGAGAATGCCAATGCTTTCTGATCACTCTTCCCCAGATGCAACATCCATCACCCCAACTGTGGAACAGAGGTAATTAGGGTGCCAAACACCTGGAAGTTGTGCACAGGAGCCTGCTATTTCTTCCCTCTGAAGGCTAGATAAAATTATAGCCTCTATGAACCACTGTTTTCCCTTTGTTAACAACAGATAAAAAATAAGCTCTGTATTCTACTGGGTTGGCAAGGGTAAATGTCCTAAACATTGAGATGCTCAGGCATTCAGTAATGAGAGCTGTAGCACAGGATAAATCTCATAGAGATAAGATCCCTGTTTGAAATCTTACCTTTGCAAGCAATAAACATAACCGAGAAGAGTAATATGAATGTGATACAAAACTATTAGAATATTGAGTTGGTTAAAATAGAATGACCAACTAACATTGTGGAAGAAACATACCCCTACAGGCAATGCTAAAATCACAAGCTTTCTGCACAAAAGCAGCAAAACTGCCTTCGAAATTCTCTCCCAGTTCTGCTATGTAGGTGAAGGAAAGACAGAAATAGCCTCGGCCAATACTTACCCCTTCCCATCAGCAAAGTATATATAAGGAAGGGGAAATCATAAAGAACTGACACAACAATCAAAACAAGACAATTTTTATCCTTGGACTGGGGAGAGATGGATGACTGCAGAAGTGAAAAGCTGTTCATAAAATGGCTCAGATTTTGACCCTGCTGCTAGGGCTGCCTGAAGACATTTCTTCTTCATGGAAGCTGAATTTTAAAAATCTGGCTTTAAGCCAAACCAAGATAGATTTTTCCAAGCTGATGGTTTCCAAACATGACTTTCGGAAAATAAGAAAGATGCTTGATTTTCCATCCAGCAATGATCCTGTAATGCAAAAACAGCATTTGTCCTAAAACCACAGAATTTAGACTTTAGCATCAGAATTTTTTGGTTTTGTCAATGCAACTTCAGTTGTAACTACATGATTTAATCAAAATTTCTAAAATAACTGCATTTTAAAATGAAAAGATCTGTGAAGTTTCTGTCATTAACTATTCACAAGTAAGATTCATGATGAACAAAATAACCACAAAAAAGGCAGGACCCGGACACAAAGATCAAGTTAGAAAATAAGTACTAACCAAGAGAAAAGATAAATCTTTTAAGGCATGAGAATGAATGCAGTACGAAGGCTATGCACCTTGTCTTGTCTCAAGAGCATATTTATCCAGACTTATGCAGAGTTTCACAACAGTAGTGATTGCCATTAAAAGTGCTTTGATATGGACAAGACTAGTGGACTGTGTAAATAAAGCCTTAATAGTTCAGTAAGACAAGAGCAAGTATACTCAAATTCATCAAATTAAATAGTTCCTTTCTCATTTTTTTGCCAAACTGTCTCTGCTTTATCCTTGTGCCACAGAAGCTTCATCACAGATTGATAGCAGAGCCTCACTCCTGTATGTAATCGAAGTCACAGTCTGGAACACAGATAGTAGATCTAAGGTTTCCTAACCTTCCCTTCCATCAGGCACAGAAATTCATTTGAGAAGTTGTCCATTTTTCAACTAAATCACATACATTCTGTCTTATATGTAGAAATATATCAAAATTAGAATAGGTGGATAAAAATAAACTCAGTCTGGGGCAACCCAGAATTTTCAAACATTCACCACTGTGAACTGTTAGGAGCTGCAGAGCTGTTTTGCAGAGGCCCCAGTTTGGAAGCTTGAGGTTGCCATCTTTTGGAATTGCATGTGAATTGTGTAGCTCCCACACAGTGCCATTTCACAAGGTCAGGAAACAGCAATAGCTTAGTGAACAAATTTTGGATCAGACAAAATCCAAAAAGACAAAAGTCTTTACCTCAAAGTGTTTTAATCACTAGTAGCATCCAACTTCAGAAGAAATTTCAGTGCTTGTCATCAGTTCTCACATCACCTAGGTAAGTTTAACAATGATTCTACACAGGTCAGTGTGAAGGACCCCAAATCAAGGACCCTCCATCTTCTGTGGAAATGACACAGAATCTACATTTGAAGGGAACATGTGGAATGTGTTTCTGTTTTAACCTCCACCAAGTTCCCCTGCCTTGTACCCATGATCCTTTAAAGTGACTTCCTCCTCATCCTGGATGAGAGCTGGCCCAGGGCTGACCACAGGAGCGTTCCCATCTCCCTTCTGGTATGGAGTTACTTACTCCTTCCCTTCCATGTCCCACTCTGCACTCCAGTCTCCCTATATCATGCAACTCGTGTTGCTCTCCCAGAAGATGTCATCTTTGCTCTCCTTCCTCCAGTGTGCAGCAAATAGGACAAGAGGCATGGGACTGTATTCCTCTCCTGGCCAAGATGCCTCCTTTCCAGCTCAGGATCCAGAAAATGTCAGCAGATTAAGCTGTTTTCTGGAATCATGAGATTCAGTTCTTATCCTCAACTTCAACAGGAGCTGCTCCTGAGCCTAATGAGATTTTCACTTAAAGATACTATACAAAAGTCATATGCACCACTCTAGTGATGGAAATAGTATCTGTATAAAGCAACTTTTCTTACCAACATCTCATGGTGGATATGCCTGGTACAGCTGGTGACTGAGAAAACTGTATTATGAATGACATGGAGACCATCCAAAGTTCGCTATATTCTGACTTTAATTCAATTCTCTGGCTTCTGTCAAGCCAAAATTTGTAAGGTGTTGGCAAATGTGGAGATAAATCTGTCCGGTCTCTGCCCTGGAGAGGGGCCTGCTAAGAATATTGCATCATTTCCCCGGAAGATTCTCTTGGAAAAGCAGCACTTTGCACTGAGGATGAGACATTGTCACACCTGTGATCCTCTTGGGACCTTATGTAGATTCTTTGTAACCCATTGGCTTCTACCCTCTCACAGCCACCCCTTGTTTTCCTATAAGAACCCCTGTATCTACCCCTAGACCCCTAGGGAGCCCCGTCACTGGCCCATCCTTCGTGGGGTGCTGGACAATAAATGTTACCCCTGCAGAACAACCAAATGAAGCTCCTTGTCTCTCCCTGGTTCAGCCTGGGGTCTCCTCGCAGAGCAGAGCTGGAATCACTTTCTTGCGGAATCATTCAGAGCTGAAAGCCTGCTGAGACAGGCATTCCTCTGCAGAGGGACCCCGGCGGCTGGGGGATGCTGAAGACTCCTGGAGGGTGCCTCTTGTGAGACACCTTCCCTGGGGCAATCACAGTGTCCTGGCTCTGAGCCTCACACCCTGGCCTAGCCACTATAGGCAGAGATGGCCAGCATCCTGGGCTATATTAAGAAAAATGTTGCCAGATGTCGACAGGTTCCTTCCCTACACTCAGCAGTGGTAAATCACTCCTGGAGTACTGAGCCAAGGTCTGGCCCCCACAGTGTGACAAAAATGTTAAACTGGAACAATTCCAGTGAAGTGCCATGAAGGTGACCAAGTGATTGAAACACCTGTCAGATGATAAGAGGCTGGTAGAACTTGGGTTGTTCTTGGAAAACAGATTGGAAAATAGAAAGCTCAGGGGATCTTGTCAGTATGTATAAATATTGGATGGGAGTGTGTAAAGAAGATGAAGCCAGGCTCTTTTCAGTAGTTCCCAGTAACAGGATAAAAGCAATGCACGCAAATTGAAATACAAGAAATTCCACTTACACACAAGGAAACACATTATGACAGGGAGGGTGGCCAAACACTGGAACCATGCTCTAAACTAGGGTCTAAATTTCCCATCAGTTCACAATGACCATATATTTATTTCCCATAAATACGTCTCCATGACCCTTTTCCCTGAAAGGCACTCTTCTGAAACATCCTCACAGTTACAATACTGTCAACCTCCACATCACAGAGTAAAGCTCTTGTTACAAAGTCTGCAAAACTCTCAATTATTATGTTGCTGATGGGCTGTGATTACTACTGACCCAGGCACTCCCAGTGCCCCTTTTACTCTTTCTGTTTTCCTGTGTTCTTCTGTCATGTTGTTTTATACTTAGTGTGTAAACTCTGAGAGTTAGGACTGGGTTTTTATTCTGTGATTATACAGCCTCAAGCACCTTATGTATACCTAGAGTTCCTAGATGCTATCGTAAAAGCAAGCAGTAGAAAAATTGATCTGTTGATGTAAGCTTAAGAGAGTACATTATCTATCACTTTAATTTTTAGATACTTGTTTGAGAAGGTTTTCATTGCAGAAGACATTCATTTCACTTAAGTTTAGCCATTTAACTGTCAGAGACCGCATGTAAAGACAGATAAGCACCATCAGAGAGGCATTCATCTCACCTCAGGAGACTTGTCTCAGCCTGGTATGATCCTGCTTCTCTCTTCATTTATTAGAAAGTGAGCATAGAGACATAAAATTCAGCCAGCTGAGTTTTTGTGAAAAGACATTCTTTTGACTAGACATAAATCTACACACTCATCAGTAACAATCTAGCTTTGAAAATTTTTACTTAGATGGCCTGAACAAAATCTCATCTTTTGTTTTTTCCCCCAGAATGTCAGAGTAATACAAGATCTTTTATAACACATCATTCATATGACTTAGTTACTGTATTATGCCTTACTAGTTGCTATCTTTCTTCTCAGAAGCTGAGAGGAGATTCCAGTGTGCATCTACTTCTTTGTGCACTGACACTGCTTTTTGAGAAAACAACTGTTTTTCTCATCAGTCTGTTAAGCTGCTATGAAACACAAAAAGTCATTTAACTGAGCTGTTCCAGTTTCAGTTAAACTTGCTTAAGATCTGGCTCAGGCATTTCTAAAATATCCTTCAATGCTTTGCAACTTAGATAAAATTGAAGTAGCACCAATGTCCTAAAATTGTGGTGAAAGTAGTACTGGACTAACTACAACAGTTCTGGTAATTAAGTGCTCCTGTAAATGGCATTCAGTATTCTGACACTTCTGTTTGGGTGAGGAAGAGACTTGTTAGAAGTAACAATATGACTGTTGTGACACAGAGAATGCTGAACTCCAGCAGTCTGTGATTAGCAACTTATACAGCCAAGCAATTAACTCTTGCCTTTGCAATACAACTTTAGTTACAAAATGCCAGTGAGAAAAATGAGTTTTGTTCCCCAACAGGCTGACCCAGGCTGTACAGTCTCCTACTCAATCTGAAGCTAATTTTGAGTAAAAGAGACTGAGAGAACTTTTTGTTCTTTGTTGTGAAGTTCAGTCATGCAGAGAGAGAACAAGTATTTACTATTCTTTCAGAAAAAAGAAGTATCTGTGATGATTGCCAAGAAGAACAGCCCATTTAATTATGTGCAAAATCTTGGAAAAATGGGCTGTAAATACTTTAAGTTGCATTTGAATTTCAGAAGAAACAGTGCAAAAACTACTTTGTGCATTTATAGTGGTCATCTCCAGGGCTACTCAAAGGAGACAGAATAAATTTTGGACCTTGCTGTGCTTTGTAAGTTTATAATAATGTAATTACAGGACTGACAAGCATTATATCTCATCTTTTTTGGAAGGGTGAAGAACGGGAAAAAAGGCAGCCAGGATTTAGGTTTGGTTTCAGCAGCTCTAACTCATATCTAAGCATGATTTTACTCACTAAATAGTCTTAATAATCTTTACATTTAAGTAGTTACAAGAGAGTCTAATTCCTCATAAAAAATGTAGAAGGGAGAAAAAAACCACATCAAACAGGCTTTTGAAGCGAGATATCAATTAGAGATGTAGTGGCGTATTAAAATTGAAGGAAAACTTTCCTGGCAGCACACTTCTCAAGATTATTCTACAGAATCTAATCTTGAATATAATTTATGTTGTTTTCCTTGATATGAATTCATAAAGCCAAAGCTTTGCTAAAATTTTTAACACAGAGTTCAAGTTACAGACATTGAAAAGGAGGTTGTGATATAAAATCTTCCATCTCTGGCAAAAATTGTAGAAACATAGATGTTTAGGCTTGAAAAGACCTTTAACTTCATCGAGTCTAACCCTTAACCCAGCACTGCCACTTCCAGCATTAAACTATGTCCTCAAGCATCACATCTACACCTCTTTTAAATACCCTCAGGGACAGTGACTCAGCCTCTTTCCCTGGCAGCCTGTTCCAATGCTTGGCAACTCTTTCAGTGTAGAAATTTTTCCCAATATCCAATCTAAACCTCCCCAAGTACAACCTGAGGCCATTTCCTCTTGTCCTATCCCTTGTTACTTGGGATAAGAGGTCAGGCCTCATCTGGCTACAAGCTCTTTCCAGGTATTTCTAGAGAGCAGTAAGTTTTCCCCTGGGCCTTCTCTTCTCCAGGCTAAACACCCTCAGCTCCCTCAGCTGCTCCTCATAGGATTTGTGCTCTGTATAATAGTAAAAATTCTCAGGAATAATGGCTAGTTGAACTCAAAGTAGGCAGTTGAAGTAAAACTAAACATAACTTCCTTGTTTTTATTTCTTTAGTAATTACAGGACTCTGTGAATCAGTGAGATCTTCTAGAGAGAGAATCTGCTGTGTTCCATGTCCATGGAATGTTCCTGTCCCAACATCTAAAGCTTTAAGACAAGGCTCAGCTACACTGTGACAGTCGCACTACGGACACTTGAAGTCAGTAAGAATTTGATCATGTGAGCCCTTATTGCAAACCAGAGCCTGTGTTGTCACCTATAAACATATCTGCTATACTTTCTGCACACACAAAAAGATTTGGCTTATACAAGCCAACTTTTGTTATGTGATTGTCAAAGGTTGTTTGTACCTATTTCAAAAGCATAAACAGGAAAGGCACAGAAATGCCAATAAAAAGCCGTAATTTGCTGTCACATCTTCCTAAATATCAGAATCTTTGGTCTCGAAATTTCAATGGGAATAATTAGCTCTGTTCAGCTATACTTAATACCTGACCATGTTTATAATCTCACAGCAGTTGCCCCATTCAAAAGCAGTTTTCTGTGCTTTTACAGCTCCAACATCATCCTGTTTGTCAGAATGACACATCTATCATTTTGTAATCATTCTTCTCTCCCACCTCTCTGAGTATTTTGCCAAGCCCTGTTGATTCCCCCTTTATAATGTGTCCTTGAAAAACAAGCAAGTCCTTTCTCTCACTTCCTGTGGGTGAAATCTTTGCATGAGTTCTGACTGCCTTCCTTCTGAAGTTCCTGAACTACTGCTACCTCCCCTGTTGCTTTTTCTAATTCCTACTTGGTACTCCCACAATTGCTACAAACACTTTCACAAAAGCATCCCCTCTTAGAAACCATGAATCACCTTCCTAGCTTCCTCCGTCCTAGCAAGTAAATACTTCCAGTTTTGCTTTTCCTATTCTTTATGATTTTTCGTGTTTTTCTCTCAATCTTATATTCAATTGTATTGGCACTTCCAAACTGACTCTGATTCAGGCATTGATAACAGAGTCACATCTTACTCCCTGCAACCAACTTCCACTGTTTCCTTCCAGAACATATCACTACCATACAAATCATTATTCTACATGCATCCTTTGAGGATTTCTTTTCTCCCCAAGGAAAGTTGGGTTTGAGCATTCCTGACTCAAACAAGAACTTTTGCACACAGCTTCCTACCCTGCCCGTGTGACAGGCTCACATTAGAACTTCATGGGGAATTAAATACTGTAATTTCTAGCTTAATGCAGCTGATCTGCTACATTAAGATCCTCCTACACAGTAAGTTCTCTCATGCAGAGATTCTGTCTTTGTTCTGACACTTTGCTGAGAACACATGTGTTTAGTCCGTATAATATAGGACATTTATTCCTTGTAAAAGCAAAATAATTCCCTGTCTTTCCCTTCCTGCCAAAAATACAAACTAACCTCCCTCTTCCTCCTTCAAATAAAAGCCAATCAACAAACCTCTAATTAAACTAAAGGACTTGTATCGTTAGCTTGTCTGCTGGCAACAATTTTACATTTCAAGGGATTGCACATACTGAAAATGGAATGGTACTTTTTCAGGGTAAATACTCAAATTTGTTCTCCAGATAGGCAATTTGGAATGGCTTAACCTTTATGAAATTGTGTATTCACAAAAAAAAAAGAGAATTTTTTTTGTATTTTAACTAAGCTTTCAGTTTGAAATTCAGCTACTTGTGCCTTACTGAAAAAAACCCCGAACAAAACAAAATAAACAAACCACCAAAAATCTTCTGTATATGACACTGCCCTAAAATGCCCATGTTTGGGAAGACTGGCAAGTATGCAACAACTTTAGAAAACAAGGATGGCAGGAGTGTTCCCCGTCCTATGGCAAAAATACATCTTCAGTGCACAAAGTCGCTTTTTTATACCTTGACTGGAGTATAAAATACGTGAGTTCTGCTCTCCGTCTGGATGCTGACATTTGTAGTGCAACTTCCTACATGTCAATTGACTGAATACCTCTCTGCTCTACTGTCATATACTCTGTGGGATCGCTTCTCCAGAGCTTTTAACACATGTGGTTGCTACAATAAGTAGCAAAATCCTGGGCTTTGCAGAACTGGCTGATCTGCTTCAGAGTATCTACTCTCTTTACACTTACTTTTATCACTCCATTTACTAACTTCTGAAACACGACTGAAGGAATCATTTTGTAATCCCTGCTTTCCTTGAGTTCCAGAATATTCCATACACTGGTTGTGTATGGCTCATTATTTAATTAACAAAGTTATTACAAGTCTGCTGGTTAAAACCTTTTGGCCTAAAGATAAGTAGAACTGTCACCTTCAGTAAGGTAAGGAAACGCTTTTGTCTTGGTATATTCAAGGTGCCTGAGACTTTTCTTCACTTAGTTCCCCCCTTTAGGCCTAACTAACCAGAGTGACAACATGTATTCACAAGTAGATACAGAAAGGGAATATATCATAGAAAGGATGAAAATTACAAACAAGTCAGGCTAATCCCCCAAATCTGGGCACTAATCCCTCCTGCCATCAGGAGTATACAACCCACTCTTCCCATGATCCAAACTACATCATGTGGAAAGAGAGAGCATGAGACAGCACACAGACAACCAGAGAGGTCTAAATATTGCTCTGCAATTTTCACAAATCTGTACACAAAAGAGCAAGAAATGTTTCCATTTCTGCAGGAACATTACGGACAGAGCAGGGGACATTTAATACATAAAAAGAAATACAGTGCATACACTATTTTGCAGAGCTAGAGAAGGAAGAGATTGACAAGGGACCCATAATTGAAAATTATACTGAACCTGTAAAATTGTCTGTATTAAAATTGTATGCATAAATTAAGGTTGCGTTTTAAACATTTGAAGAAAAGCAACTGAGAGATTTAAAGGTAAAAGTTCTAATCAGAGGGAATAGGAAGAAACACACATGCTAAACAAAGATTTAAAACAAATCTTCAAAATAGTTCCGAGTTTCTGGGGGAAAAGGAGGTCTCACTCAGTCTGGTTAAAACATGAAAACTTTCAGAATGTCAGCAGATACAATCTATAATACTAAATCAAGGTGGTTTAGATCCATGGTCTGTGCTCGGGATAGAAATTGCTGTACAGGAGAAAACGGCACAGATGAAGATTTTCATTGTGCAGAACAACACTTCAGAGCAATGAAACTCAATTACATTTAAAATGCAGATTTGCCAACAATGCAAAAACTATGGAAATGACAGATCACAACAACAATGGAAATGACAGACCACAACAACAATTTGACTTAAAAATCTGGAATAATGCTGCACTTAAATTCCATCTCTTGCCAATTACTTAAAATCAAAAGACAGCTAGGATTTATTGAAAAATAATATGTAAATGCTTAAGAAAATTCTTATAAAAACCAGAGGAATCATTATAGGACTTATTTTTTGCAAGAGTTGTGAAACCATAATTGTCGGATACTAATGATGTTTGGTGGTCAGATTTATTAAACTGATGGTTTTGTAAGAATTTACAATACTCAGCTTTTTGCATTAAAAAAATCCAGAAAAACAGTGTATAATAATATAGGTTCACATAATCCGAACACTTTGCATGTAGGCAAAAACAGTGGGCTGACAGAAAGCTGCAGTTTGTTTCTGTATGATAAACAGAGGAGCAAACCTAGAAGAATCAGAAAGCACCTTCCTTCTCCTGCAGAAGAAGCGGAAAAGAAGAATTTTGAATCCTACTGATCTGAAGCAGAACATGCCAGCAGCAGGTATGGAAAAGACTAGATCCAGAAATCTGACAATCAAGGAAAGCTTTGCCAAATTTTCAGTCCTGCACAAATCCTGTCTAAGGTGAGGCTCACAGGACTTCTGACTTTCAGATTATACCTTCCTTCTCCACCTTCCTACGATTTTAGGCCTACATTTAACGGTATTCCCTGTTCACAGTGGTAATGCCCACCTTCATTCACGAGATAGAAGCACTATTTACAGTCTACTGCAATAACTGTACTCGTAATCTGCCTTGGATACCTAAGTGTTCACATGATTTACTCTTATCAGATAGAGAAACCTTATCCAGAGAAAACTAAAAACCTGTCCAAGACTGGTAAGTGAAAATCTCGAAACACGAATGCTCAGAAAAAGACTAATGCATTAACTCTTTGGGCACCCAAATTTAAAATGACCTAATTTTCCAGAGTGCCAAATTCTCAATTCCTTCTGAAGTCAATGAGAGTAGCAAAAGACAAGACCCTGTCTAGGCTGTTCCTTCCCAGATTAATTTCTAGTTTCTCTGATCACCTGCCTTTAGCTGGCTGGTCCTCCATCTCTCCAGATGAAATGCTGCAATTCAGTAACTCTCTTACATTTTTCCCCTCAGGATCTGTAATATTTCATAAAATGAGACATTTGGCAACTGCTAGTTAGTTACTTTGCAAGCCAAACACCACAACACAGTGATATAGAATTAGCTTCTCCTAAACAAAATATGTCTTACTTGCCAAAAGACATAAGAACTCCATGTGTGAAGACATGGCAGTTAAACCATAGCCACTTGAGCACAACCTTGTTTACATGTGGAGTTTTATCTGAAAACTAAAACTATCTCTCTCCTTTGGTACTCACTCCCTGGGGAAAAAGTGTTAATGTTTGCTGCTCTCAGTCAATATACATCTCACAAAACCACATCTACACAAGACACAAAACTAGGCTAAGATCCTCTATATGAACTCCACACTACTCGAAACTAGTTCTGATGTGTTTAGATAAGGCACGCCTTCGGATCCCAGTTTAAACAGAACCACATTCAACAACCCTGAAACAACAGCTGCAATCCGCCCTTCCAGGCTCCATGTTCTCTTGGTTGTAAATCTGATTATTGTACTCTGTGCCATGCTCTTTAGTTTTTCAGTCTTTCTTAACCGCTACCCTCAAAGAGGCGCTTTCAGCCTGGATTTTTCCATATTAGGTAATAACTCACACAAACACATTGGAGAGCACATGACACATATTTAAAAGAAAACATACAAGTATTTCACTGTTCATTCAAGCAAAGCTTGTCCTGGAACAGAGAGAAAACTTGTTCTTTGTTCTGTGTGAACCTTGGCCTTTCCTCCTAACATCACTTTCAAATTTCATGCCTTCAGGCTGAAAACATTCAATTTTTCATCAAACTGTTTTCTTAAATCTGCACAAAACACATCTGTCACAAACTTTTGCTCTGTTCCTTTGAGGTGTTTCTGCAACTCCCACGTTTGGGAAGAGCTTACTCTTGGTAAAAATCCAACACCCTCCTTTATTCATCATCTAGGATGTGTGATTAACTTGTTTTTATCAAAGATCTTGCCTTAAGCTCTGGGTGTTGACTACTCCCATAGGAGGAACTACACCTTGTTCAGTGTTGGCCCACGTTTCCACTTCTTTGGGCTGAGAATTCCTAACGAAGCTGGATCTATGTGTTATGTAACCTGGCCAATGTGATACTGACATCCAAGGTTTGGCATTTGCAAGAGTTCCTGCTAGGTGTGTTCCATTCCCCAAATTATTCACAGATTTTGACATGGGAACTATTTAACCACTGACTTATTGCATCAAACATAATAAAGGATTTAAGTTCACAGATAACAGGCAGTCTCACCCACGACGATGCAGAAGAAACCCCGAACGAGAAGGTGCCACTTTCAGTCTAGTTACATTTCACAGATAATAAGTCGCTTTCGCTACAAATACTGGTTCTAGGATAATGCTAGCCCTTTCTAGTAAATTTTGTAATAAATTATTTGGTCAAGGGAGAAGAGATGGACGTTTTGGCCAGAGACTAGGATTTACTCACTCTGCATTTGCCAATGTGCTCATCTAGACCATTGTTTTCTCTAATAATAGTTTTTGAGCTATTTCTGTGTATCCAGGGAGTGTATCATCATGCAGCTGCACTTCAGGGCCTATGCTGTTAAAAAGAAAACAAAAAAAAGTTCACTCAAGCTATATATATTCGCCTGTTTCCACACAGAGAACCTCTGAAATACAGAGGACCTTAGTAACATTATCCACAAAAGCTGCATAGCTTTGGTAAGACACAAGTTAGCAGAATTTAGAAGCTCTCATATTTCAGCCATCAACTCTGATAATTGTATTTCACAAACATTTTTGAAAAGACACTCACTCTTACCTTCCCAGGTGGGGGAAGTCTGTCTTGCTGAGGAAAAAAAAAAAGGCTGAAACAAGGAATTTTTGTGAAAAGTGTTGAACAATGAAGACACAATAATTACTTGAGAATTTTAAACCAATTTAATCATCAAACGAACTTCTCTATGGAGAATTTACAAGAAATTATGCCAACTTAAAACCTAGGAGTTTAGGAATGGCAGAGCTCACAGAAACGATGAAGAAAATATTAATTTAGTCCTACTTTTACTGGACTAAGAAGCCTGCTAATCTAAGTACTACAGACACATTTTAAGAGATTCAGATGATGTTTCTGGTACTATTTTTCTCCCCATGATAAATCATTACATGTACAGTATTTATTCTCTGTGCCATTTTACAAGATGCAGCTTTTCCCAATACAGAGCAAGGAAAGAAAAATCAAAATTACAACTGTCTAGCTATTTTTGTATTTTTCTAGAATAGCAGTTTGAAACACAGATATCAATATTAATTCTTTAAACCAATATGTTCCCTAAAAGCTTTCACCACAGGAAAAAATTGTGATGGAAACCAGTCAATATTTTTTTTTTAAACTATAGTATGAGCCATTAGTGAGCACCCAACAGCAAGTATGTTTGAAATGAAATCTTTTAATAAAAGAAAACTTCAATATTGTTTCATTCATTGCTCCCTGACAGTGTCCTGAAAAAGGAAGAGAGGGGCAAATATGGGCTATTTGTACATATAAAGGAGTGAAAGCTTTCTACAATGTTCACAGGAACGAGTATTTCAGTATAGCATGTCTTAAAAGCCACAAGAATTACGCAGACATGTGAAACTATAACCTCTAAAATAAGGCCAAAGTCATGGTCACACAGGGCTGCTGGCTATACAAGTGCTGCTTCAGCAAACTGAAGTCACTTGTGGGCTGGTTTAACTTGCAGTGAACTTCTTATTTCTTCCAAGTTCTTTTTTTTTAAATTTTTTCCTGTTTATCACTCCTATATTTGGATATATATAACCTTCTTTCTCTGAACACATGGTATTTTCCAAAATATATGCCAGATTCTAGAGATAACTACTACATTATAAAATTTGATCTTTTGAGCTCCTCTTTACACTTTAAAATTCCAGTAAAAAATAAAATACATGGTCTAAATCAGCTAAGAACACAGCTCATAAAATCTATTTCTGTTCAACTCAGGAAGTTATTTTTGAATAATGTGTTTTGTTTCAATAAGCATCTGTTGGGTGCTGTTGACATAATACCAAAATTCGTAATCCCCTAATTTTTAAAAATTTTTTTGTTGTATATAGTAGCATATAAAACATTTAGTTAAACACTGCGTAAAAACAAATAGTGTACTGCTGTCACAAATTACAATATTAATATGCCAAAAGGCTTCCAGTAAACATTGGAAAGTCAGATGTACAAAAGAAATAAGAATCCTTGGAATGTAATTAAAGGCCGTATTATGAACTCCTCAGGACTTGGAAACTGGAACAAGAATTGCAGTTGTTCTCTTTATGTCTTACATAATGACTTGGTGTACTAGTTGCTAACCTTACTGAAAGCTATACAAAAATATTAAAATATTTTTTCTCACGAGAGTGCCTAGGAAAAAAAGGAAGGGAAAAAAAAGACTACCCTTCCTTCTTTTGTTTAGATGGGCTCATCTCCAGAAACACCAAACACTTGAAAGCATTCACTACCTATAAAGATCAGGCTGAAACAACCTGTGCTCTAAAAGAGAGAGACAAATGGATTAGGTTGTATTCCTTCTGCAGGAAATCAATCTCCTAATGTGTCCAAACAACAAAATAAACCTTTGAAGTGTGCAGAATGCATGGGTAAATAGTAATTGTCACTTTTGCATCCCTAAAAAATTAAGGGTTTATATTCTGGAATTAAAAAGTTTTACCTAAAATCTATTGTAGAGTTAGAAGCTAGCTTTCCTCCTTGCCAAAGTAAATGCAGTAAATATGGAATACAGAAAAATTTCTGTAAAAATGTCTCATCATTGCTCCCTTTTAATTAATTTCAACATAGGCAGTCTCTTAAAATACAGGAGAAAGAAATACTTAGAGAGGGAGTATTTCTAATCAATGTCAAATCATTAGTGGCTGACTTAAACAAGTTGTTGTGTCCCTCTCACTTCATTTTAGGAATGTAAGGGTAGAATCCTTAAATGCACTGCATTAGCTGACGTTTCTCAGGTGAGTCAGTCTGTCACGCAGGGCTGGGTCAGGGATGTGTGCTTTGGAATCCCAGCCTAAAGATACGCTTAAAAAAAAGACAGAGATAGCCACCCACACACAAGTGCTGCCATGAAGGAAGCAGTGGAAGGACAAGGCAGGCTTCTGTGGCACTTCCTTACATGTCCATGACACATAACCTTTTCTTCTTGGGCAGTACAACTCATAAACATGTTTTAGACAAACGGAGCCTTCTTTCTATGCAAAGGTGGCAAAACACTGAACACTATTACCATGCTGCTACTACATTAAAAATATGTTGACTGTCTTATAGTGTATAACAGCTCAACATGCAATACTTGGAAAGAAAATGGTAGTTAACAAGATGATGACAGTACAGATGTTTACAAAAATCACACACTTCGCTAGCATAAATATTATTGTTGGAAAGCTACCAGTGTTCTCACTTGTTAGTCTAAACATTACCATCATAGGGTGAGCTGGCTATCCGAGATTCTTACTGCTCAGCTGAATCTTATGTATACTTACATAAGGGAATGAGCTAAAAAATCACATTAACTTCAGAAAGGAATTAGGCCTACTCAAAATTACAAAGTGCTGCGAAACCAAAGAGTACTTCTAGGCACAGGTAAGGGAAGGAGTGTGACTTCTGCTCTTAAATATCTTTGTAGTCAAATTAAAAATTAAATATATTCTGAAAGTCTCTGTGGAATGAGAAGAAAAAAGTCCTTTATCTGGGGTAATGAGATGGCTGACTAAAACACCAGAGTATTTTGTATCTTAATGTCAGGCAGAATATTTATACTGAAGAGCATCTTGCTATGTGAAGTTTGCTTTCATGAGATGGATTAATGGAAATTTAGAGCTGTAACAAGACTAAAGCCAGATAGGGCAAAGTCTTCTACATTTGTCTTTTTCCCCTGCTTATAAAGAGTTCAGTAAGGTCAATTTGAGTAAGACAGATTATATTTCTTTCTTCCAAATCTCAAAAGCATACAATTATTATTACTTTTTTGCAAATACATTTGGCTTGTTAGAGTGGAAATGGTTATGAAATTTCATGAGAAATCAAAATTTTCTAGGCAAAATGAAGGAAGGTTATTTTCATGGATAATGGAAGAGTTAGTGCGATTTTCAAATATCAAACATGATAGTGCACCAGAATTAGAAAATAAAAGTAAAAACTGATCTATTTGTTGAGATGGAGCTTTACTTGTGAAATACGTAGTTCTAGTACAGGGCTACTCCTATATGTATCATTCAGAAAGCTGAGAGAGAGTAGCTCCCTGAAAGAAAATGTGGTATTTACATAGCACTGTGTCTTAAGTGGTTGTCTATGACATACACATACACCTACTCTCAAAATACATCACCATTGCCAAGAATTACATTTGACAATATTCTTCCATCCTCCACAGGGAGACTTGCTTTCACAGCTCAGCAAAGACTGCCATAGCTTTTGGGTTATGCCACAGATAAAATGAGTCAAAAATCAGTAATGAGTCCAGAAAGCATCACGTAGACAGTGGAAGTGAGACAGCAAGGAATGGTCAGATCCAACACAGGAAACTGGATGCAAGTCTCCATGCAGATGTGAGACTGGAGCTGGGACCTCGACCAACCCCTCCAGACAACTCCACCAGCTGCAGGAGCAGCTGCTGAACACAGCAACAAACAAACCACCTTGGTGTACACCTAGGATATAGGCTTAAAAGAGGGTAAGTTGTTCACAAAACTGCAGTTGCAAGGGCTTTCGCTGTGATGTCCTCCAAGAGCACACCACATCCGTGTGCATCAGGCAAGCCTGTGAGGTGTCCTGTCCTGCCCTACTGCTGGAGTCACAGCATCAGTGAATTGTTAATGCTGGAAGAGACCTCTTAGAGATTATCTAGTCCAATCCCCCTGCTGAGGCAGTCACCTGGAGCAGGTCACACAAGAATGTGTCCAGGTGGGCTTTGAACGTCTCCAGAGAGAGAGAGTCCATAATCTCCCTGTGCCGCCTGTTCCAGTGCTCTGCTGCCCTCAGTGTAAAGATCTTCCTCATGTTGAGGTAAAACTTCTTGTGTTTTAGTCTATGGCCATTGCCCCTCTTCCTGTTGCTGGGCACCACTGAAACCATCCTGGCACCATCCTTTCAGCACCCGCCTTTAAGATTTTTATATGCATTGATGAGATCCCTCTCAGTCTTCTCTAGACTAAACAGGCCCACCTCGGCACTCTCCTCGTAAGAGAGATGCTCCAGACCCATAATCATCTTTGAGACCCTCTGCTGGACCCTCTCCAGTAAGATGGGGTAAGCTGTTTAGAAAACTACTGTTGCGAGGTCTTTTGCCAGGATATTTTCCGAGAGCACAGCACAGTCATGTGCACCAGGCAAGCCTGTGAGGTGTGAGATGCCGCCCTCCGGTGCCCTGGCTCCAAAGGAAGGGCATGAGACTAGGCTTGGCTGGGCGAGGCACCTCAGCCGCCGCCTTGCCCCCTGCACTCGTGGCACCACGGCTTCGTCCCGCCACATCTGCACCGCAGGGCAGGGCAAGGCAGCCCCCGCCAGAGCCACAGCCGCCCTGTCCCCGCCCTCAGGGGAGCCGTGCCCCGCGGAGCCCGGAGCGAGGAGCTCCGCTCCCGGCGCACACCCCGCCATGGCAGCGGGAGGCTTCTCCCGGCATGCCCGGCATTTCCCGGCCGCGCTGCCTGGAGACGGCCGCCGGGGCGGGGCGGGGAGGAGCGGGGCGGGAAGGGGAGGATGCTGCGGCCGCCGCGGGGCGAGGCGGCGGTGGCGGCGGCGGCAGGAGTAGCGGTATTTGGCGGCACAGAGGATGCGGCGGCGGTGGTGTCGGCAGCAGCAGGCGGAGGAGCGAGGAGCGATGCGGTGCTGCGCGGCGGGGCCGTGGCCGCACAGCGCCCTCACCACGCTCCTGCTGACAGGTCGGTCACGGCGCGTCTCCCCGCGGCGAGCGATCGCAGGCCCCACCGGCAGCGGCCGGCCAGCGCCGCGGTGACCCCTCTGCTCGGGCTTCGCGTCCCCTCACGGCGGCACCGCCCCCCGCCTCGCCCTCTGGCCGCGGCTCGCTGTGCGCCCTATTCCCGCTGCTCCGTGCCCCCTGTCAGTGCGGGGGCCGGGCTGTCCCAGCATCCCCCCGTGCCGCGGCTCTGGCGGCTCCCGGAGGACGCTCCACAGGCGGCGCAGGGATGGCGGCCTGCGCGCCCCCGCCCCAGGACCGCCACAGCCCCTCCCGGTACCGCGGGCGGG
>VZRF01008265.1:62524-124627 GCA_013396875.1 Vireo altiloquus | reverse complement strand
GGGGAGCCCGGGGGCGGCGGGTGAGGCCGGAGCGGGACTGCCGGCGGGAGCCAGGCCTGGCTCAGAGCCGCTGGATGGCGCGGGAGGCTCCGCTCCCGGGGGCTGGGCCGGGCCCGCTGCTCTCCTCCGCTCCCTCGACTCGGTGTCTGTCGCGGGAGACGGGCTGTTGAGAGTACGGAGGTGTCTTTTGCATTGCCCCTCTTCTCCCTTATTTCCCATCTTGACCACTTAATCCAACCGTGACAGAATTAGGAATTCAGAAAAAGTCTTGATCCTCATCTCAAATGCATGAAAATAATAGCTTTCCTGCAGTAGGCAGGTTTTGCACCCACAAGGTTCTTCACGGTGAAATACATCAAACAGGTAACACTTAATAGCAGCCCAGCCACAGATCTGCCTTTGTGAGACTTGTTACATCAAGAGCAAGTTAACGGCAAGAAATCTGTTTATTTTGAGTTCTGAGAGGTCAGTGGTGTGTTATCTGCAAGCAGTCTGCTCTATATCCTCTTGAATAATATCTAGGTACTCTCCTAGTACTTCTTTTACTTATGACCATACTTGTCATAGCTTATTGGCAGCAGAATTGACATGAGGCACTGGATATATTAAAGATGTGGTAAGAACTTAAGTGTGTGTTTGGTCAATGTGAGGATAAACCTTTGCATTTGTTTGTTGTATGCAGGACACTGCTTTCCCCTTAAGTGGAAATTTTTCCTGCCTCTTCTGCCTCTCCCTCCTTGAGTGTTTGTGGGATAGCAACCAAGCAAGAACTAAGACAATTTAGAATAAGCTTTCAGTACCAACTGAAATAATGTATTTTAAAAAGGTCAGCTAAAATGACCTTCTAGGAACTGAGTTGTGAGCTTAATCCACAAATCCTTTCCAGGCTACATTGTAAGGAAAGAAGTCTTAAGGTTTTTTAGTGGTAGCTTTTCCACTTAGATCTTTCTTAGGTTGGTTCAGTTAGATTTCATTACTACATTATTCAGAAGAATACCTGGTTTGAAACTGATGTAAAAAAGGAGGCATGAACTTAAATTCAATTGCATTCTTTTAAGAGATATCTATATAAAATTTATTCTTCGACAAGGTGGAGATTTGTAGTATTTTCCTAATCTGAAGGAAACTGTCCCAGGAGCTCACCTGAGCTCCTCTCCATTCTCTCTAACTAAAGAATTTCCAACTTTGTCTGCTGGCTCCAAGATGAGCCATAGCCCAGCATGAAAATCCATTCTTTTGAATCCAGACCTTAACTAGACTTTACAGTACTGCAGCATTACTTAGCAAGGGAGAGACATCTTACAGACAAAATGGCAGGTGAGAAGTAGCACAGGATTTGTAAATAGATTTCTTTTAGTGCTCCTCAACTAATACAGATTAGTTTTTCATATTTCTGTTGTATCACTTGATCTGTAGAAGAAAGTTGACTTATGCTTTTTGCATTTCTTAAAATTGTATGAAAAAAGACTTTTTGGAGGACAATAGCTACTGCCAGCAGGGTTGTTGGTCTCTCACTTCTCCCTGTCCTCCTTGAGGCAAAACATTATTTCAAAATCCAGGGATTTCAAGAGAATTAAGAATTTAAAGAGTGTGAGAGTGATTTCAGAAGTCCAACAGTTGCTCGTAGGGGTCTAGTATAGTAATCAATTGAATAATTGATAATAATTGAAGGTATTGACTCTCAAATGCAAGCTGATAATCCTCCACTGCTAGGAAAATATGGGATTTTGTTGTGAGAAGTGACATATAGGATTAAGCATTTCTAAAACTAACTAATAACTGTTCTTTGACTCCAGCTTCATAGTAACAGACTTCCTAGAAGTTTGCTAAATTACACTAGTAGAGATGTCTGTCATATTAGTTTGACAGAGCAATGAATTGCCCCATATGATATATCTTCAGAGAGAGTGGTTGTCAAAACATTGTTTGAATGACTGTGGCCAGTGGTTTTGCTGTGTATTACTGAGCTTAAGGAGTTAGTTGTCGTCCCTGGAGTCCCTGTTTTATCCCAGGAATAGGGAGTTGCAGAGCAATGGAGTCATATTCTCCTTTTCCTATAAAGGGGTCAAAACAGGGAAGGAGCTCCTTGGTTCTCACTTCGTAAGCTGTGGTTATGTGGTCACATTAATTCATCATAAGGCTGCACTGCTGCCAGAAAGCATTCTCCAGCCCTTGCACAGCTAAGCATTATTTG
Source organism: Vireo altiloquus (assembly GCA_013396875.1). Taxonomy (NCBI): domain Eukaryota; kingdom Metazoa; phylum Chordata; class Aves; order Passeriformes; family Vireonidae; genus Vireo; species Vireo altiloquus. Next base: position 122,433 of record VZRF01008265.1, on the reverse strand, counting down.
CCGTTTCTCTTGGTGACAAATAACATGTACACTGATACTGTGGATTGGGTCATCTGGCTGAAAACTAGTCCACCCACAAAAACAGTCCACTGAAATGTATGTACTGACTGGGATTGGTATGGGATCATTTCCACTGGTGTGTGCTAGGTGACGAAGAATGTGTTGGGAATGCCCCCTTTGAGCAGGGCTGCAGACATGCCTGTTTAAAACAGCTGTGAAATCACTGGCTGGGGCAGGGATCCAGGAGGCTGAACTAGATCCCTGCACTTGTCCTGCTGTTGACAGCAGAAGTGCTGTTGGCAACACTGCTGCTAAGCCACACCCTGCACAAGGAGACAGAACATTTCACGGATGGGCTGGTGTTTTCAGACTAACACCACAGCACACCTGCTCTTTTTCCTTTTGTGCGTGGAACCATAAGGGCAAAGAAGCAGGTTCCCTTCAGAGAGCCTCTGGATGTCTGGCTGCCTATGAAGATGCTGCCTGTGCTAATCTGAGCCAGGTCAATACATAAAATCTACTGTCAATAGGTACTTGGATAAGTAATTACAGGAGGGGGAAAGCAGCCGTTCCATTAATATGCTTTTCATTATGGAAACACATTATTTATAGGCAGTGCATGGAGACATATTAGAGGTCCTAAAGCCAGGCAATAAGAAGTCAGCTTTATAGCAGAAGATATAACTGTTCAGTGTGTAGCGAGGCTTATTTTTACTCCTTGATGTTTTTAGATTTGCTTAGAAATTCATTAAAGTACTTCAGGTATTGCAAGCACCAAAGTAAAACCCTTTCTTTAGAAGAAATATTATTTCCCATCAAATTAAGAAAAAATTATTTAAAACCTAGACTGTCTGTTTTTTTCAGTATCTGAAGAGCTTTTAGTCTGTTCCTGAATAGATAGTAATAAATTTACAGCTGTCACTGTCAGTGTCAGAGTTCCTTCCTTGGTAGACTTCTAGAGAAAAGGAGGGAGTTGCTAGTTTTGATTACTTCCACAGGAATTTGAAAGACACAGAAGAGACAAGAAACCAGAGAATGCAAATATTAATTTCTCTCCTAATCAGCTGATCTGCTTTTGAAGCAACTAGTAGCAAGAAGTGTAGAACTACGAAGTGCTCTAACCTGAGAAGAGTTTTTTCATGAGTATCTTGCTGAAGTGTTTCTAATGTGATTCAAGGTGCTATGGATTGAGAGCTGAAGGCATGGATTTCAGTACTCACTAATAAGTATCATTGTATTGGAATTAACATGAGCATGTTACATAGGTTGAAATGATACATTGCTTTGTTATTAGCATAGTTATGGTGCTCATTATATAATGACAAAAATTATGGTTTATGTAAACATGGTCTGTGTCTAAATGTTGTTACAATTGTAACACAAACAGCCAAAGTGTCTTTTAAATATAGGTTATTGTAGTGACAGTCCAAGCCATGAAAATGAGATGTTTGGAAGAACAACCTACTGAGCAGACAGAAATCTTAGTATCTTGAATCAATGACTTTTCTGAATTCCTTAGTCTTTCAGAACAATTTTCCACCTCAGAAGTCCAGAATGCAATTGCAGGGATACCCTGATAATTCATATCAAAAGATGATAGAAATGTAGGAGACATCCTGGAATAGCAGTCTTACAGGGTGACCTGGTCATACCCTTTTGTTACACCATGGGCCTCGGGCTGGAACCACAGGAATTGACTATGTTTTCCTCACCTTCCTGGAAATGCTAACCTAATTTGGTTGGCTTGTCAGGCCTGCAGTAGGAGCGAGAATGGTGGTGGGTAAATGCTACTACTAATAAATCATGAGGGTTTTGTTCTCCCAGTAGTTAATTTGTAGCATTCTAATGAATGCAAATGCTGAAGTTTAACAGTGAGACTGACAAATGCTTTATTCGGTTACTTTTCTTGAATGATTTAGGAGAAATGTTCAGATGTTACAGTAATCAATGGATAGCACAAGAACGGATGGAAAACCATTGCCTACTGAACAAAGATAAATAAGAATAGAGCCGAGAAAAATTTCTGGGGTTGATTTGGACTTTTAAACAGTTTGAATAAATTGAATGTAGAGGGACCTGAGCAATCAGCAGTAGAGAGCTAACACAAAATAATTCCTATTTCTTACATAGTAGCTGTTGTTGAAGAGGGTTAGAAAATATCCACTCTCAATGTGAATTTCCACTGAGAGAATCCACTTTAATTGATTGTAAATTTCTGGTGTATACTACATAGTAGGTAAGAGGATGGTGCATGGAAGTTGGAAGAGGAGGGAGAGTAGGTGGGTACTGCAACTTCTGCCTCCTTTAAAGGATGATGTGACCAGCTGGGCAAATACCCAGTGCAGACCCCAGTGGATCCTCAGTAACTGCCTGGCTACAAGCTCTGATTTCTTGTGTGGGCCAAGCACCTTGGTACAGATGGTTCTGTTCTCTCTTCACAGATGTTTTGTTTCAACTTGCAGTGTCAGTTTCTAACTGTTCTGCTGTGTGGTTCTCAGCAGCCCTTCAGAAAAATGTGCTGTGTGTGGATCTACACTTCCAGCTCAGAATGCAGGAAGGAGGACTGGGCCAGATGGGATATGCAGTAGAGGTGTGCAAGGGTAGCTATTTGGAGCGAGGTTGTGCTGTAAGAGAGCAGGGGGGAGTGTAAGCATGGCCCGAGGCCCTGGTCTGTGGCATCAGAGTAACCAGCACGTGTTTATGTCAGGTCCCAGGGGAAGATGAGGGTGTNCCTGGTCTGTGGCATCAGAGTAACAAACACGTGTCCCAGGGGAAGATGAGAGTGTAGCAAAGAGACGAAGTGGCGGGGTTTGAGAGCAGGAGCTGTGTGCTCCCTTAATAGTGGGAGATATGGGCTTGAGATCCTACTTCAAAGAAGGAATAAGAGGATAGGTAAAGGTGCAGGATACCCTGTGGAGATCAGAGTGCAGTAAAGGAATGGGGAAGGTGAAGTGGGTCCATGCTACTTGGGTCCTTTTCTGATTGTTACATGGTCAGAAATTGTTGTCGGTATCCTCTGTTAAATATTACGCAAATGTGCTTTAAAAAGGAGAAAATAAGTCTAAATTAATATAAATATGATTTTTATTGGTAAACCAACACAGTTATAATTAAAGAGTAATTAAAGGAAAATACAATTGGAGTAAAGAAGGAAAAACTGTGATGTGCTTCACCTGGGCGTGTTCGAATCCCAGGCACAGAGCTATGAGTTGCTCCTGCTGCTGAAGGCAGTGGTAGGTTCTCCAGCAACTGTGGCAACAGTGAAACAGAAGAGCCTGACACTATTAACGTATTTTTTTCATCGTGAGTACAAGACTGATTAAATTAATTCTAAACTGTCTCTTTGATAAAATGCATAGTTTGAATCCCTGAATTCTGTAGTATAAGGTCTCTTTTGTCATCCTTTAATCATATTCAGATCTTCCCAGAGCCTTTGTCGTGTTGTCAGTGTGCTTCTTGAAGGCTCTGCTAGACAGAGCATTTGAACAGTGATCATATCTGTGTGTCAAGTACAAAAGTAAAGTCTGCCTGTTGCTCCTTGATGTTGCTGTTTATGTGTCAGCTGTTCTAGCCAGTGTTCTGGTGAAAGCTGTGTTCAACCTGACTTACATCTCTAGGTTGTTACCCAAGCTGAGCATCCGTGAATGGTGTGCTCACAGTGTGTGTTTGGCATGCTGCTGCCTTTGTTCCTGGTGTGTGGTTACATTTTATTCTATTGAACTGCACATCACTGATCATGTTTTTAGTAGACAATGCAGACATGTTCTGTCATCTCTATTATTTGTGTGTCCCCTAGCCTTTGTTTTTACCTGCAAATTTTACACATACAAGTCATTCTTTGTCTCCCTCTCTGTCCTGCCTCTCTTCCCTCCACCCTAGTTGCATAATGGGTGTTCTAATGCCAGAACTCTGTGGGACCCACTAGAAAGCTCATATAACAAATTAACTTTTTAGTAGCCCTATTCTCCTGCTTTTCACACCTGTCATTTGAAATCAAATCAATGGTTGTGTATATGAAAACATCACACTGTAAACTTTAGGATCTGAAAACAGGCATACTGGTTGCTTTCCCCATTCCCTTGTGAATTGCAGCATAGCATGGAGAGTTGGACAGGTAACTTCTTCAATTCACACAGCTAAACCCAGCACAACTTGGAACCCAAATCAAAGACACTTTCTGATCATTTATATTGAAAAACACATTGTGGAACTTGTCTTTTAATTTTTAAAAATGGATTTGAATATGCTAAAATGATTTAGTATCGACTTTCTCAATCAAAATGTTAGGTGATAAGCTTTATAGCTAAGGATGACATGTCATATTTGCTGTCTTTATCAGGAAGAACTTGTGGGCTCACCAAAACTGCCTAAAATGATGGATTAAATACTTAATAAGGTTTAAATAAAGATTGTGATAAGTATGATAATTTTGACAAGAACGGTGATGAATCTAATACTATTCTCCATTTAATAATTCAGTAATCGAATCTTGTATTAATTGTTTTGTCTGGTACTGGTGCTGGTTTGTAACTGACAAGCCTCTCATTGCCCAGCTCATCCTGTTGAAATAATGGAACAATTTTATTTGACCTTTTTAGGAATTTCTTGATTTTTTTTCAAGAATTACTAAAATTTACACTGAAAGTCTTGTGCAGTACTAAATTTCATAATCCATAAAATGGTATTATATTAAGACTTGCAATATAGGAGGATCAGCTCAGCTGAGAAAAAGTTGTTAAAAACATTATATTGTTGGTATGGTAATTACTGCATTAATTAAATTATTAAAATTTAATAAATAAATAAAATTAAAAGTGCATTAAAATGCATTTTTTTATTACACTTCATGCTCAATTCAATTTTAGGTGTTCCTGAAAATTATCAATTTTATATATATAGGTATTTATTTATATATAGGTATATAAATACCTATCTTACATGCATAGATTGAGTGTGTTTTATATTTATTACTGCTTAAGCGAGATCTGTTTGGTGAGTGTCTTGTCACTAATTTAATAGCTGCCTGGTGTAACAGATCATAGGTTTCCACAGATGTTTAAGCTTCTTTCATGTACTATTCATGTTTTCCTGTAAGTGTTAATTTCTTCCTGCAAACTGGTGTATCTGTACACAATTACTGTACAGATCTGTACACAATTCTACTTGATGTTTTTGGTATTGCTGTTTTCACAAGGACATTAAGATGCTAATCCAAAAACATCTTTGATCCAGGGTTTGACATGAGTTCTCACTCCCAAACAATTTCAGAATAAAAACACATGCTTCTTATGGCCACTTTCCTAGCACCTGACTGCAGTGCCTCTGCACTTTTAGTTGGCATGTAACTGTACCAACAGCTGGTGTACCTATTATTTGTCACAGAAGAACAGGAACTAAAAGTGGGAAGTGAGGAGGGAGCTTTCTCAGGCACCTCTGCTGCTGGTGAGATGGAGTCTTTCTGTCAGCTCCACAGCTGCCTTCTGTCTCCAGTAATAATTTGCTCCTCACTGCATTTAAAACTTCGACTTTCAGCTGCATGGATCCAGCTGATTTCAGGCTGTGTTCTAGTTGTGTGGGATGTAGACAGCCATTTTAATGGGTTCCTCTTTCAAAATTGATTATTGGTTATGCCTGCAAGGCATTTAGCCCCATGTGTCTTTATATAAGCATCATTATAAAAGCAAAGCTTGGTTATATTACTTTTCCTACTTTGACCACAATATACTATTGAAGTGAAAGCTACTTTATATATGTTTTTGCCACTATGTGAGGTTTTTCCAATGCAAATATATTTATTACACAATGCTCTTCTTCATCTTTGTTATCTGTACAATTATGTCAGCAGAAGTGTCCACAGAGGTTTAAGCATTTAGTGTGAACTTAGCTTATTTAGAAAAACGAGTGTCAAAAAGGTGACTGTCAGAAAGATGTTTATATATTCAAATAAAACACCTCTATTTTTTTAAGCTGTGATTCCTAAATTCTGAGTAAAACCAAAACATGGTATAGAAGGCATCTGATCCCATCTGATCAGATTGTTTGTGGAAGTCTGTTGATTTGACTAATTTTTTTTTTTGCATTTGTTTTATTCTGAAAAGCTTTTTTGCTAAGCTCTGCTGATGGCAATAATGGAACTGTTAACTGGACGACTAAGCGAGCCCACAGTTATATTATCAGCAGAATAAAGGCTGTTCAGAAGAATGGTGAGTTTAGGTTGTAAATTTAAATCCCATGTTGGTTCAAGCAAAGCTGCATTTACTTACTCTTGTTTTTCTAGTCATGTCCTTGTTTTAGGAGTAGGGTGCTATTTTAAGGTAAGTAATTTGGAAAACTTTAGATCTCTTCAATCTTCAAACATTCACAGACCTGCGTGTTCTTGTTAGTGTTCCCTGACTTTTCCTGTTCTTATAGCTTTGCTTGAAATAATGGCTGTGTTTATACCTAATACTGCACATTTTCTTACCATGGCTGGTTGCTTGAAGATACCTCTGCAGTTTGCTTAATACAATAACTTGTCTGTAACAATTTTAAAAAGTCTTCTCACACATGAATGTAAAAAGATTATTTTACTGTCGGTTTATGCAAGTGCACATCAAACGTTGTAGCTAGTGCACACTGGCTGAGAAAAAGCTTTGCACTGATTGCTCACCTAGGCAGGCAATCAGGATTGGCCTCCAGATCAAGTTATTTCTGTGATTGTGCTTCATCTGCTAAATATCAGTGGGGAGAGAATCAACTGAAATTTCCAGAAACAAAAACTTCCAGGTGAATTCTTTCCTGAAGATCATCAACATACATGCTGCAACCAACATGGTGACTCTTCTGAAATTTCTGGAGATGGGGGTTTTCTGTTTCTGGTAACAGGCTCTGGGATGCAGGCTGATAAAATCCTGTCTGAATTCCTGGCTGTGCCCATGTTCAAGACGTACAAGGAGGTCTGGGGATCTGCAGAGAGTCCTCCAAGTGATCTGGAAACAAGAAAGAGGGAAGCAGTGCTGTCAAGATAGCTGATTCTAGCAGGGATCTGATGTGATCCTGTGTAATGAAGGTTTTTAATTTCCTGTGATTAGTTCCACAGAAGCTTTTCACAGTCCCTGAGATTTTTACCTACCGCAGGGAATTTGCTCAGATAATTCACAGCTGGCAGTCTGCTGTATTAGATTAGCATCTATTTGTTAAGTATATTCAGTTTTGTCCCTAGATCACCCAAGATGATGATTACACATTCATCTCCAGTCTGTCTTATGGAAATAATTGTGGGTTTTGAAAGCTTGCAAAGAAAGTAGCATTTCACTTGTTTAATTATTGAAAAGCTAGTGATAGCTGTAGTGGGCTGAAGACCCATCATTTTCCCTCTGATTTGGAAGAAACTTAATAGGGGAAAATAAGGAGGGCTTCTCTGCCAAGCAGAGCAAGAACTTTTGAGTTCTGAATCGCCATACTCATGTCGTTATGATGTGTTTGTCATTACGAGATAAAACAGGCTTTTGCGTTTTTTCCTTCTGAGGGATGTTTTTAGACTTCCACCAAAATTGGTGGTTTATATTTGCTTCAAAACCTTACTGGAATACTTATTTCAGCAGTAGGGAATGTCTCATTGCTAGGAATGAGCAGGCATTTAGTGGTGGTAATATGTTTCCTGTAGCAGACAAAATAAATATTATATGGGTTTTTTCAGTAACTGCTGATTCTATTCTGCTTCTTTCTTTCTGAAAGAATTGCTTATGGAGAAAAAAATACACATTACTTTTTCACTGTTTTTCCTGTTTGAAGTGGATTTTTGTTGTAGTGGAAAATGCACTTTCAGGCACCATGTTTTTCTCAGCTCTTCTATTAATGTTATTGTACTTTTTTGGCTTTTCTTGAAAATATTTTAAAGGAAATTAATTAACTTCCTTGTGCTTTACAGCTCATTCACAGAATTGAGCACAGAGGCTTTTTGGATAATAATTTACTAATTTTAAGTAAATAAATCCATGATCTTATTGCACCTAAGTCTGCATAATGAAAATTACAGTAACCGGTTTGTTAACCACACAGAATTATAACAATTCAAATTTTAGGATAATTTTAATTTTGTCACTAAGATAAAGGTAGGTAACTAAAGAAAGGTATTCTTTTCAGTATTGTGTTAAAAGTGGTTTTCAAATATGGGAAAAAGCACATCCGTGGAATGTGATCAGTAGTATATCCAGAGCTATACATTCTGGAATATCAAGCTTGAAGAATGGGAAGTATGCAACTAAATGTGGAGGTCTACATTACAGATGTGTGCATCTCCTCTCAGCTGCCTCTGCAGTCCGTGGAGATCTAGTCAGTGTAGCCTGGAATCTAGGACACTATTCATCTCATTTTAAAGCAGAAACCAAATAAATCAACCCCTAGAAGCATCTGTTTCTTCTCCACTGACTATAAAAGGAGCCTGACTAACTCAGTGGTGGATGTTGTTTCTGTAGGCGTCTAAAATTAGGTGAGAGAGATTCCACTTGGAGTACGTGATGTGAGGGCTGGAATGCCTGTGATTAATGCCTAATTAGTACTGCCTTTTTAAGGAGATCTCAAGTAAGAAAGTTGGTGTAATTATAAGGCTGGAGAAATGACACTGGGATTAAAAAATTACACCGGGATTAAAAAATTACATTATCCACATTTCAAAAGTGTCCTGCTTATTGATCCAAGTGTTGAAATTAGCCCCTCTAGGACCTACAAGCTTGTTTGTATGAGTTTGTTACAATGACTCTGCCGTGTCTTTTGGAGTCTGTCTTTCCAATGACAGCACCTTCATGCTGTATGGGCTATAATTTTTTTTTGGAGATGTGATTTCTCATAAAGTTTCTTTCAGTTTGGCAAGCAAGGCTGATAGCTGTGTGTGGTTATCTGTGATTTACCATATTTATCTACCACTTTTGGAATCCTCATCTCACTGATAAAATGTATTAGCAATGATCAATTCTTTCAGGGCATTGATTTAAAATTCAGTAGTAATAAAATCAGTAGTAAGAACTACAATCAGTCTTATTAAGACGCCTGAGAAATACCTATTTAATCAGTATTCTCTGTTTATACTTAGATTTTGAAACTTCTTGATAAAGTGGTTTCTTAAACATCTAATTTATTGTAGTGATTTCTTTATTCTTCTAATTCATTGAAATATATATATAGTTCTGTGTCAGATGTGTCATACCTAAGAAAGATATGCTTATCAATGAATTTTGTATTAAATAAAAAATAGCTTATTTCTTCTACATATGCTGATGGTTCTGAATTAGGTTTTCTTTAGGTTTTTAATTCTTAGTCCTGTAAACTATGGCATCTTTTTTTTTTGTTTGGAATCAGTTTCATCTGACTGGCCTATAAATACCCACGTCCTTTTGTTTTGTCCTTGAATACGAGCATGACATCTTCAGAAAAGAGCTCTCTAACCAAAGTTTGAGATGTTTTTTTCTGAGCCTAGTGATCTGAGAAAGTCTAGCTTTAAGAACTCATAAAAGTCAGCTGAAGTGCATTGTTATGTCCTTTTCTGCACAAGGACTGAAAAATCTGCCATTTCTGTTCAGTGAGGAATGAGAACTGTTGATTGGTAAGGTTCCTCTGTACTCCTCTGTTTTTTATGTAATGTATCAGGAAAACATGACTGTATAATTCATTTAATGTATTTCTATTAATGTAATATTTCAAATAAACCAACTATAAAATGACAATAGCCTTCCTCATTTTTTAAATTACAATTAAAATCAAGAGCTTATACAACTTTAGATATCGTAACATAGGCAGTTTTGTTTACTGCAGTCTTGGACGGGATCCTGGGCAAAGAGAGGCTTTGCTCTGTGTTCTGTTCTTAAATCTGTGTAACCTTTTGTGTCTAATATTTGTTGCTTTCCTTCTCCCAGATGCCTGCATTGCTGTTGAAATGCATGAAGTTACCTACAGCATGTCTCATTTTTGCCTTTTTTCTGTCTCTTATCTCTCCTTCTGCTTTTCAGTGTACACAATTCTGTCTAAGGTGCACTCTGATCGGAATGTATACCCTTCTGCTGGAGTTCTGTTTGTTCATGTTTTGGAGAGAGAGTACTTTAAGGGGGAATTTCCTCCTTACCCAAAGCCTGGTATGAGATGCTAAGATCTTCCATATTATATACAATACAGAAAAAATATTGCTTTAAAAAACTGGTTCAACATATAAGATAAACAGGACAGGTTTTAGTTTTTGTTGAAATATCTTAAAATTAAATAAAATGTGTAGTCCTACACTTTTAAAATATTCTATTTTGTGATAATTTGTAAAAAGATACATATAATTGTATATTGTGAAAAAAGGTACTTAATTTGGGATTGTGTAGTAACACATTATACATATCTGATATTAAGAAGTGTTCATTCACTTTTGAATTAAATATGAAATAGTGGAAATTTAATAATTGTTAAAATGCTAATTATCTGATTACTGTTTCAGACATGGTATGTATCAGGCTATATGAAGGAGCGATTTGAAAGCATGTAGTAAACATAAGACAAAATAGAAGATTCAGTCAAGTATGAGACTTGATAATACTGGTTTTGATAAACACTAAAGCTAAAAGACTGGTCACTACAGGTCAGGATATGTGTAAGCAATGTGGTGGGAATGGGAAGAGAGAGAGCATTCAGCCACACATGCTTATCAACAGAAAAAAGGAATAAATTTATCTAATTTATATAAATATGACTATTTTCCTATAAGAATAGGAAAAACCTGTGTAGAGTGCATGCATTATCAAAGCCTGTTTCATTAATGAACTTTTGAATTGATTTGAAAGTGCTATTACTAAGACTTACTTTAAAGAAAAATCAAGCTTCTGTTAGCATTGGTTAAATTTTGAGTAAACATGAGTTAAACACAAATATTTTACAAATTTCTTCTCTTTGAAAAATAGATACCTGAGTTTTCATTTGTGTTATGTCGTGGTGACTGGCAGAGTGAATGAAGTTGGCCTCTGTCCCAGTTTTCTCCCAGTTTTGGCACATAGGTGGAAGGAACTTGAAAATTTTACTAATGATGGATTGTCTTACAGCTGCAGCCTCTTGACATTCGTGTGATTCCAAGGCGATAGGAATGTGATTTGAGATCCTGTTGAAATTGCTGTCCCTATAGACAATTGTGATTATATGAGAAAGTCACTCTGAGGTCAGGTTTTGTCATGATCCTTTTATTTTTGTCTGCTGAGCTGGATCATTACCATGGCCTACCTTGACAAGGAAGGGCAAACTATGATGTCTCAAAGTGGCTTTCAGGATTTTGCCCAAATCATTTGTGGTGCTGGGAATTTGGTTAGAGCAGGGTGCTAATAATGCCAAGTTGTTGGTTTGAGCTGTTGAGGCCATTCACTTAGGAGTTGGACTCCATGATCCTTGTGGGTCCCTTCGAACTCAGAATAGTCTGTGATTCTGAATGCAGTAGATTAAATTACTGGGATCTTGTGAGAGAATTGTGAGGGAAGTTTTGTTACACCCAAGTACTGATTTGGTCTGGTTCTGGTTCGTTTTACTGAACCAGGTGTGTAAATGTGTACCTGAAGGAAGACTAGTTACACTTGGGCAGCATGTCTCAGTCTCTTTGTCCCTCTCTGGAGGAGATGAGAACCATTCATTCTTCACTGGGCTTGGTTTCTGGCTTCTGAGCCAGCCTGCCTGTTATCTTCTTTCATCACTTGTCCTACAGTGCTGTTGCCATCTCAAAGTCATGTTGGAGTGCAGGGCAGAGGTGCCTGTGCAGGCTCAGACTTGAATTCTGTTCCTCAGCTGGACACTGTCTCAGTGGTAAGGATTTGGTAGTGTTCAGGCATGATTTCATTTACAAAAGCTAAAATAAACTGAAGTCAAATCCAGACATTTGTAAGAGTATCAATAAGAACCACAAGAACTGATGTACTGGTTTGACTTGAGGGGCTTTTACAGATTTCAGCTTGACCACTGTATTTGGTAGCCATCAGTGGATCCAGTTCACAGGAATTGGGATCCTTTTTTGAATTAATTTGTTCTCTAAATTAAAATGCCTGCCAGACAGTTGGTGCCAAAGACCTGTGTGTGTATCCTGATGCTAACAGAAGCTTTCAGGCATTATTGATTACACAGCCACTCTTTTCAGTACATTGAGTACCTGGATCCATCATTAAAAACATAAATAAAAGTAAGTCGGGAGGGGGAATTAAAGGACTAAAACCCTTGTGCTTTTGTCTGTGAGGAGGTTAGATGCTTCAATTTGAGGTGGAGCTGAGCTCTAAAAATCAGGCCCACTAGTTACTGAATGTGAGCATTCAGTTTGTCAAGACTCTAGGAAGTACCAGTACATTATCTCTGCAGTTGGTTACACTTTCCAGGCAGGAATTTCTTAATACCTGTAAGTGCTAAGTAATAGTTCACCTATTTCTGATATGATAAATGTTAGCAAATTTTAATTGTTTTTTTCTTTTTAGAAAGGTTCAGAAAACAAGTGAAAGCAGAATTAGACTTTCTAGTTGAAAAATTAAAATCAAAGCATTTATTGTTTTCTTGTAAATATTCTAATATAATTTTTCTTATCTAGGTGAAATAAGTAATGATCCTATAACATTTAATACCAATTTAATGGGTTACCCTGACAGACCTGGATGGCTCCGCTATATACAAAGGACACCATACAGTGATGGAGTGCTGTATGGCTCACCAACTGTAGAAAATGTGGGCAAGCCAACCATCATTGAGGTATTTGCTTTCAAAAGTTCAAAAATATGTATTTTGGTTTAGTATAAGGTTCAGAACTGTCAGCAAGTTCCCCCTAATTTTTGAATATTTAATTACAATATTAAAAAGTTTATAAGGCATGGACACAGGCTTGTGAAATTAGCATTTTCTCATAGGTGCCATTTTATCCTCCTTTGAGAGAAAGCCAGATTGTTTGACATTTCATGTTTTACTTAAAAGATACAACTAATAAGTAGCAATAACTAGTTAAGCTGCATGCAGTACCTTTTCACTTTTGCCTTTGAACTTTCTAAGAGGCACTTCATTTCAGTAAATTATGACTATATTAAAGATTTATTCAAAATACAGAGCAAAAAACCTTTGTAAATAACTGTACTTGAAGAATAACTGAATTTGTTACTTTCTAACATTTGGCCTAAATATGGGCCAGACTTTTCCCCACTAGATAAAAGTGTTCAGTCAATAAGCAGTTGGGGTTTTTTTTTGCTTTGTTGTTTGGTTTGGGGTTTTTTTCCAATTATTTTTCATCAAATATCCCCTTGTTCATTATTCATGTTTATTGATAGGTTTTATTTTAGTTAGCAGTTTTGTGAATTTAGTTCTTATGAGTGTAACAATGATGAAACTGTATTTTTGAATTAGCTGTTCAAATGTTTAAAAGCACTAATTATTAATTGAGCAGCCATTTAAAGGGAAAAGGGACAATATTTTCTACCATGTATTTCACAGACAGCAGACTGAATCAGACACTGTGTGGTTCACAGTGTTAAGAAATCTGCACATTAATTTGCTCTAGCCATTTTGCTGTTTCAGCAACATATTTATCTTAAGCCCTTGATGAGTATTTTTTTTCTAAATTGCATTTGATGTAGTTTTTCTTCCTCAAGAACGACAGCTCTGAATGTTAAGTTATACTGCAGATAGGTTCACCCATGCTTAATTTTGTATACATGATTCTGTTTTAATTTCAGCAGGACTAGTAATACCTGAGAATTGATCATGTGCAGAATTTCTTGCAGGCTTTGCTTAGTTTCATGTAGAGGAACCCATTATTTAAAATTGCCAGGTTTTAAATATCATATGCTTTTAGATTCTACGATCTATATTGAGACCTCCATTCTAAGCATGACCCCAAGCCATATTTGAAGTAAATCTTTCCTAGCACACTGATTAATTCCTTGCAGTTCCAGTCTTAGATGTGGCTTTTGAATTAATTCTATCGTACGTGAGTAGGGCAGATGGCATTTGATCCTCTTCCTAGTGCCCTATGAGAGGAGTGATTGCATATTCCTGGCCTCAATATAACTTCCATCATAATTCCTGAGGGGATGTCATGGGGAGGTCAGTTAAGTGGAGGAGACCTCATGATTAGAAGAGCCTGGCATTATGCATAGCACTGCAGTAGAGCAGGTAACATTCTTGAGCTCAAGCTCCTTTGAAAGCTGTGCAAAGACAGTCTGTGTTTGAATGAATGTTCAGGACAGAGGCAATCTCTGCTGTTCCTTGGTGTGGTGCGTGGGCTACTCTGGCAGCTCCCACCTGGAGTGCAGGTTTACAGTGGGTACTGCCTTGCTCCTGTAGAGAGCTTGGGGGTTTGATTTTCTGAGTGCTAATGGTTCAACTGCTGTTAAAACAACTCTTTGAAAAATTAACAGAATTAGGACTGGAGAAATCTCAAGTTTATTTTCTGTTACTTTTATAATGAAATTGTAACATTAAATGAGATCTGATTGTGTTGGGTAAGCTTTCCCCTCTCCACTTAAACAAACCTGAAATAGATACTCCACAGCATTTTTCCTTTTCATTCAAATCCTTTAAAAGAAGTGCAACATCTGTTACTTTTATTTATTTAATAGTCAATGTCACAGCTTGTGGCTCTGTTTGCTGAGAAGCAACATAGTTCTGTCACTATTGTCACTCCTCTGCCTCTCCTTTGTTCTTGAAATGAGTGAACTGAAGTCTAAAATTAGAAAGAAAATTCATCTTTTTCAGTTTGTTTCATGAAAGATTTATCACCTTGCGGAAAAAAAAGGTAGAGAAATTAATACATAATTATACTGACTTCCAGCCTCGTTCTGTATTTCTTATGAATGAGCCCTTAATTGTAGTACAACCTTGGAGTACAGTCACCACTGAGAAGTAACCTCTTGCATGTATTTCAGGTATCCTAGATATTTAAACTTTTAGATTACTATCTTTGCATATTTTATTCATGAAGGAGTATGTTTCCAAAAACAAGAGTCATGAATGTTGCATCTACCTCCTAGTTTTCACTTCCCTTACAGTTCCAGATGCCAGGATTTTTTAAAAAATTACTTGTGTTAGAGCATTGTTTTGAATACATTCATGGAGTGAGACTTCACTGGGGCTAGAGCTAGAACTGAACACCAGTCCCAAAGATGAGAATTCCTGGCATCCCAACACTTTTTCCTTTAAAAAACCTCTCCATGTAGTTTATTTTCCTAGGAGATATTGATGAATTTAGATCTTGCAGTATTGATGGAGGGGGGTTGGAGGTTTCACAGGGAAATGGAGAAACCACTCTTTCCTTATGGTGGTTCTTAAAGATAACAGAAGAGAAAGATTACACATGTATGACAGAACACTTCTATCAGGATCAAAATATATTATTTTCACATATATCCCTTCGATAATTGTGTTTGGCTATAGACTGGTCAAGAAAATTCCAATATCCTGACTTGAAGGTAGTACTGTATTAATTTGCCTTACCTTTCAAATTTAATATTAATGAATGAATTTCAAAATGAGGCAGAGCAGTTAACTTAGAAATATTTAGCAGTTTTTATCAATTTAACTTTCAATGATGTTTCATTTATATAATTTTCATTTTTGCGTTGTTTTGTAATCCTATCTTTTTCACTCTAGATCACTGCGTATAACAGGCGTACCTTTGAAACAGCAAGACACAATTTGATCATTAATATAATGTCAGCAGAAGGTATGTACAGAATATAGCTGGTTGTGTTTTGAGCTGAATAAACAAAACCATCCTATGGGCTCCTGCTTTTGAAGATAAATACTGTAAAATAGTTGTCTGGTGCTAAAGCCAAACACAGGGGTACAGGGGAGAAGTAAGAGAATTTTTCCTGCTTTAATTAATTTTGGTTTTTTAATCCAGATTATTTCTATCATTCAAGATGACTCACAGAAAAATGCTTGCATCGTTGTTTTTCATTAAACTGCTTTTAATTCAAAATTTCCCTAGTCTTTTCAAATAAACCTTTCATGAAGAATTTCACACTCTTTCTGCATGTTTAGTTTTCTTAGTTCTGCGTGTGCCTTATGCAATGAACAATTGTTTAGGCAGAATCAGAAAACAACAGGTTATGGCATATATGGACATTTGGACCTTAAAATTAGTTCTTTTTATAACATTTGCCTATTTACATTCTGGAGCATAGAAGGTTAGAATCCATTGTTGCTGCAGATTGGTTTTGACCCCCGAATTAGCATGAATGTAATTCTATCTGTTTAATGAAGTTTTAGCAGCTGAGACTCTTTTACTGTAGTCTGATTCTTCATCTCTCAGTTGTTTTATAAATAACTGAAGGTTTTCAGCTCAGGTAGCAACTAATGGTACTCACTATTGAATTAAACATAATCACATTAGATTGAAAATGAGCTAATTCAAACACAAGATTTTTGGAAAGGTGTATCAATCTTAAAGTAGTGTTACATTAATCATTACTCCAGATATTTTGGGGATTTATTTTTGGATTTATGGAGCCTTTGTTTAATGCAATGCTCTTTTTCATCACAAGCAGACTTTCCTTTACCATATCAAGCGGAATTCTTCATAAGGAATATGAATGTAGAAGAAATGTTAGCAAGCGAAGTTCTTGGTGACTTCCTCGGAGCAGTGAAAAACGTATGGCAGCCAGAACGCTTAAATGCTATAAACATTACTTCAGCCCTTGACAGGGGAGGGAGAGTTCCACTTCCTATCAATGACATGAAAGAGGGGTAAGCATGTGTCAGTATGATGGTTTTGCTTCCTATTTTTTTTTTTTTTTTTTTTTTAACTGTAAAGCCTCATATTTTGCAAAATCTCTAGAAACTTTCCAATTGCTGGTTCTTATTTTGAATTAGTTTACTCATGTTTGGAAAATTTTACTCATGTTCCAAGCTCCAGTTATAATATGGGTTTATTGTGTTAGATACCACTACAAGAGGGCATAGTTCCTATATATTAATGCTATAGTCCAAGAAATACTAATTCCATTAATTATAAACCAGTTGGTAGTAAATATGGGGTTTTTGTAATCCCAGTTTTACTAATGAGCAGTCATTTGGCATGCTTTTCAAGTTTTTAACCATTCTCAATTAATGAAACTCAAAATTTTGAAGCAAGATACGATAGAGCAGAGATTGCAGAAACACTTCAATTTCTGAGAGCAGTTAGCATGTAACAGTGTAGGTTTTAGCTGTACTCATACTGAGTTAGTGATTCAAGAGCACTGTTGACTTTCTTCTAAGAGTCGTGAGGTGTCTGGGGAGCTCAGGTTACTGAGTGTAAACCATAGGAATGGACTATTTCCAGTGGTGATTTGTAACCATAAATACTGTTCTGAATTACTGTACTTAACTTGGAAACTAGTAAGGATTCGTTTTTTTTCAAATATGGTTTTGATAAGGCTGTTTCCTGGTGAAAGTGAAGATGCCTAGTTATTTTTAGATAGTTTTAGATATTTTGGAGTCAAATGGTATCTAAGAAAGGGACAAAGGTTCAAAATATGAGATGTGTGCAGAAAATACTGGTTTTTTAGGGCCCTTTTGTGTCTCTGGTGTTTTCGAGCACATTTAAAGAAGGAAAGTGACTTCTGTAGTAGCCAGAGTAATAACAGAGTCACTTGTATTAAGTGGCTACACTTCAAATATTTAGTTAGATAATGCCTGCTATAACAAGTGGAAACCAGGACCTAATTTCTGTTTCAGAATCCATTGGTACATTATTGCCTAGTGCAAGAGTCTGTATTTTACAGCAGTGTTCCATATATCTAAATACACCAATGAATAATGCAATTAGTGTAGTAGCTCTTATTTTATGTATGTTAATGCTAAATCAAGTATTAGGTTTTCCTTCAGCTTTCAGTATTCTGAAGCAAATTTTGTTGGCAGTGCATAGCTACAGTATGTAATCTTTCAGGAGAAGCTGGGGGTTTAGCATGTGCATATCTGTATTAGGTTTAGCAATAGTCATTGTGAATTTAATTTGAAAACATGGGAATAAACTCTTTTAAAATAATATGATGAGTAAGACTAAAGATTTCCTTAAGACAAAATGATGCTATTTTAGTAAAATTTTCAAAAATAGTACTGATTTACATACATGAAGAAGCCACACTTGGAGCTCTCTGACTTCATAGAAATTGACACCACTGATGGTAATGAAGCATTTACATTAACAAGCAAACCAGAATATGTTGTAATAAGCAGCTAGAAAAATCCTTTTGGTTTCAGTCTGTTACTTATATACTTAAAGAGGGAAGTATACTATGAAGGAAAATAATTCTTAAAAGTAATTTCAATCTTTAAGTAACAGCTGAATGCTACTGTGTACAGCAGTAATGTTTAGAGGGGTACATTGTTGTCTTTTGGGGATTTTTGAGACATCCTGCTGGTCTGTCATTCATCTCTTTCTGCAGTGTGTATGTGATGGTTGGGGCAGATGTTCCTTTCTCTTCGTGTTTACGAGAAGTGGAAAACCCACAAAATCAGCTGAGGTGCAGTCAAGAAATGGAGCCTGTAATAACCTGTGATAAAAAATTTCGTACTCAATTCCATATTGACTGGTGTAAAATCTCTCTGGTGAGTTATTTTATTATTGCATAAAAGTGATGTTTGTAGAAGTACAGGTAAGAGTTTTGCCAGTGTGGTCAGGCAACATTACCAATTTCACTTTGTCGTGACTGATATTGTTTTCCACCTAGCAGACATTCTCTCAAGATTGTGAAAGGATTTTGCTGTGTAGGCTAAATTCTGGTAAAGCTGAGCTCCAGTGAAACAACTGTATTTATTTTCACTAGCAGTGAGTTCTATAAATGCCCAGAGAACTCCAGGGCTTAAAAAACTAAAAGTAATGAGAGGTCTCGTTCATTAATTCAGAATGCTGATATTGCTTGTTAGACTTGCTTCCCTAAAAAGTGTGTGCATAGATATATGTTTTCTCAGATACTGATTCTACACTGACCAGTTAATACTATGCTGTTAAAAAAATGTTTCTGAAAATTGTCTAAAACACATTTTATGTTAAAAATTAAATAGAAAAAGGAATGAAAGTAATGTTGACTAATGAAATAATAAATAGGAACATTCTTCTCAGTCAAATGCAAGAAAAATGACAAGCATACACTAGAGTATTTGCCATGAAAGGAGAATAATTCCCAAAGAGGGGCTTTTGAAGGTTATTTTTTTAGTTCCTGTAAAGAAAGTCAAGGAATAATACAGTATTGGAAGAGAATGTTGCAGATAAATTTGAACAATGATGGTGAAGGTATATAAAATAAACTCAGATGGCTGTTGAACTGCTTCAGACATTACCCAGGAGGAAGCTGAAAGGGAGATACTAAATGCTTTTTATAATGGAAAAAACATGTTGAGTATAAGGGAAGGTATTCATACACAAAATTGATTGGATAACTTCCAATCTTTTCTGCCTATACATGGTAAACTAGGAAAGCTTCTAGAAGGCTGGAAAATACTTGTTTCAAAAGAATACCCACATTAGTTGCTTTTAATTGGCTTTCTGTTGAGAAATTGTAAAAGATGCAAGTGCACACAGCAATACTTAACAGCAGCTGAAAAACAGCAGAAGGCAGTTGGTCTCTGGCAAGAACAAACTATGTCAAGTCTTCCATTTCCTTCTACAAGGAAGAAGTAGAACCAAGGTGGAGCAGCAAATGTCATTCCTTCTTGGTTTTTGATTCTGTCTCGCTAGCAAGTTTAGGAACATGGCCTAGATGAAGCCAGGAACTAGTGGAAAGCTGGTTGGTAGCCATAATCATAGCAGAATTATTACTAAATCCTGGCTATTCCTCATTAATAGCTGGATGATGGAATGTGCTTATTAAATATAATTTGTGGTTCCCCATGGAAGTGAAAGGATCTGCAGGTGCATTGAAGGACATGATAGAATTCAGAAAGGTCTTGAGAGACTGGAGAAACAGTCTTGGAAAACAGGATGAATTTTAAAAGGAGCAGCAGAAGGATGGTGCAGTAAAGCACAAACAGCAGTGCCCATGCAGAAAGAAAAGCAGCTGGTTAGGAGTACTTACTCAGAAAAAAATGCCTGATAGTGGCAGGGGCTCATAAACTAATCATGGAGCAGCATTGTCATGCTGGTTTGAGAAAAACAGAGATCACCCTGGGATGTGTAACAGGAACAGGTTTTCAGAGAAGTGTTATTTTCAGCAGCAGCTATAACACAAGCTTCTCCAATTTAGCACTTGTTTTGGCAGTGTGCCACAGTAACAGAATTTAAACTGTCTTAGGGATGTTTACTGTTTTTAGCAGCATTTCTGCTGTAGCCTGCTGCATCAAAGGGAAAAGGGAGCCAAGCTTCCCTCTATCCCTCTAATCATAGTCTGCTTTTCACAAGGCAAGCTGAGAGACAGGAATTCTCCCCAGATCTGTGGGCTGGGAGGGACTTGAGGTCTATTTCCCATATCCACAATATAAAAAAAAGTGATAGAAAATAGAGCCATTGTATCCTTATCCTCCCACTGTTTATGAGGTGGCATTGGCAGTTAGCACCAAATCAAAGAGTGGACTTAAGTTTGGGGGTTCCACACTCTGCAAGGATGGGCAATGTAATAAATGCTCCACTTGGAGCTGCATTCTGACAGCTTGTTCTCACACTGTGTATGGACATCTGTCAGTCACATCAATAAGTACATATTTTTGTGCATTGTTAGAGTCTGAGATTCAGCTAAGCAGCCAGGTGGAATTCAGTGTACCTGACAGAAAAGATGCTCTGGAATTAATGAGCAGAGAATACATAAATTAATTTTTGTTTAACAAACTTACATATATATATTTGTGTGTGCATTTGAGGCTCAGCAGGATTTCTGGAATTTCATAAAAATCTCTTCACCTATCGCCTAAGTTGTAATACAACATTTTATGACTTGAAGTGTAAATTATAAAGAAATGACCATCAGTTGTAAGATTTGTCAATGAACAGTGAGACAAAAGGTCAAGCATGTAAGGATATATTTTATTTTAAAATATATTTTATTTGTGTTAATGATCTGGAGATTAATGATCTTAAAGCTAGCACTGATAAAAATTGACAGTAACATCTAACTGAAGATAACAAAAAAATGGATGCAGAAAATGAAGTCATCTGGGAATGGCAGTCAAAAGCAATAGGAAATTCAACAGCAAAACTGGTTTGTATTTCTAGGATCATTTGGTGCAGACGCACACAAAAAAAATTGTGACCAGGAACACAATTTTGGGCTTTTGGAGGCTAGTTGAATTTGTGTGAGGGAGACAATGAGCTGTCCTCAGCATCTCAGTTGATGCCTGTTGATCTTTTGAGCACTGGATGTAAAGCTCAATATGAAGGAGAAGGAGGAGGAAGAAAATTGTAGGTATGCAACTCTTCATTTTTGCCACCTTTATACAAGAGCAGACAGTATTGTTATTTAGGAAGACTAGTAAGAAATGGATTAATTAATCAAAAAGAAATCAAAACCAGTTAATTAGTTTGCACTAAAGATGTCTACTGAATTTGTACTCAAATACTGTTTGTGTGAGATACGCCTAAAATTAATCTGTAAAAAACATGGTAACTCTGGTAGGCTCAGAAGAGAGTAGTAATATTATAACATTACTTATCACACTGATCAGAGGCTTCATAAAATGTAAGCTTCTATTATTTGAAAAAAAAGTGGTTGGATGAAATTGTTTCGAATTTTTCAAATGGGTAATATGGATCTTTTTATATGTTATGGTTAGTTAAATACCCAACTGTTTTTACATTCTGTTGCTTTGTTATTTAATTGTCTTTCTTTTTTTTTCTTCTTTTTTTTTCTTGGGTATCAGGTTGACAATACAAAACAAGTTTCCACCTTTCAGGAAGTGATTCGTGGAGAGGGAATATTACCTGATGGTGGAGAATACAAGCCACCTTCTGATACACTGAAAAGCAGAGACTATTACTCGGATTTCCTAATTACACTGGCAGTGCCCTCGGCAATAGCACTGGTGCTTTTTCTAATACTTGCCTATATCATGTGCTGCCGACGGGAAGGAGTGTGAGTACTTTAACATGCTAATAAGTAACTCTAGATTTTTCTAAGATTATAATGCATAGAAGGTTATTTGTTAGAATATCTCCATTCAGTTCATTATAAACATTTAAAACAGGCCAAAAGATACCTGCTTGTAAATACTGAACTGTTTTGCACTTAAGCACGTGCACTAATTTCCAAGCAACTGGATATAGGGCCCTTAGTTGTTCTAGAAAGGGTTAAAATACTCAACATATGCACAAAACTCCCCAAAATCCCCACATGTGCACAGCTCTCCAAAATGCCCCCAGCAAATAAAATACTAATAAAGGATCATTGGTTCAGGAGAATATTAAGTAATTTCTAAAATGCTAACTTTCATAACATAAACCTGGTTGAGGAGATTAACTGAATTTAGACATATTATAAAAGAAAAACACATAAAAGGAAAGCAGCAAGTAACGTGATTTCTGCCATTTCTTACACAAACTACAATTTCATTTTGTCACAGAATTTATTTTAGCCAGAAGCTTGTTCTTTAACCTGCATTTTTCATTTCCCTGTGTGTGTCTGTGTGTCTGTCACCACTGTCACATCTCTCTACGTGCGTTCATCAAGGCCTCATCATAAACCCCGTTGCAAATGCTGCCAAGCTGCGTTTAGCAATAACCTTGTCAGCATTTCTCCATCATGTACTGTTTTCATCATCAGATAGATTAATGTTCCAACTATCAATGCTATTATTTAATTCATAAATTTTGTTTTGTTTTTAGGGAAAAGAGAAACATGCAAACACCAGAGTAAGTGTCTTCTTTCCTGTTATTTTTCTTTTACCATTTAATTTTCATTCTCAGTAGCTCATCATGCTTCATACATGTGTGTCATAATCTTCTTTCATTCTCTCTAATTCATGGTTTAATTCATAGATGTGAAAGCTGCTTTTAAATCAGAGTCTTGGCAAGGATAGAAGACCAGAATAAAAAGGGTTTGAAATTAAAAACTGTCAATTCAAAATAAAATAGTGCTGTTAGAATAAGTATGTTAATATGCAATCAATACTCCTGGTTATTGGACTTTCCAGCCTGTCTCTAAAAGGCTGAATATGAGAAGAAATATCCTGGAAGGTGTCCAGTGCCTATACTATGGAGTGTTTTAAGATTAATTTACAAGCTTTTATGAATCTACCACAAGAATCAGGAGTTAACCAAAATTTTAATTTTTAACTGCAGCAAATAAATGGAACATGAGCCATAAACTGCACAGTTTTGAATCCTTTGAAAAATATCTATTCAGACAGAAAAATCTAATGGAGTAATTACTGTCTTAAAAATTAAATAAATCCAATATTTATTAATTTAACTATGTGAAGGTTGTAATTGTTGCACTGTAGTCTGTAGCATACATCAGTCCTTGTACTTAAAGAATAATAATTGCAAAAGTCTCTCCGTTTTGATAGAAGACTTAAATTCGTATTCACTGTTTTATTTCCTTCTGACACAGCATCCAGCTGGTCCACCACAGTGCTATCCAGAAATCAACCAAAGAGCTTCGGGACATGTCCAAGAACAGAGAGATCGCGTGGCCGCTCTCCACGCTGCCCGTGTTCCACCCGGTGACGGGCGAGATCGTGCCGCCCCTCCACACCGACACCTACGACAACACCAGCATGCCTCTGATGCAGACACAGCAGTAAGTGCTCGCTCTTCACTTTGGTCCTTGGTGCTCACTGCCTTGCGCCATCTAACTATAGATTCCAGTGCTTCTCCTCCAAAATGTGTTTATTGTGGAGGATTCAGTAATGACTCTCTAGTTCAAGACTGCTCTGGTGTTTGCATTTGCAGCAGAAAGAGAGGCCTTCTGTTAGGAGATTAAATGGCTGGCTTTCAGTCTGCAGGCTTGCAAGAAGCTTGGCATGGAACAGTTAGATTTCTGCATGTTTTGGAAAAAAAATACTTTTGATAGAGGAATCAATTAAAACTGTTCTATTTTAGACACCCTGTCTCTTGACCCATCTTTTGGTGTTCTAGTATAAAACTACCACCAGGTTGGTGATAGTTTCATACCAGGAAATTGAGACTTTTTAAGTGGTTAGTCATGTACCTGTCACACATGGTTTGTGTTTGAAATGTTGACATTGAACAGAAGAACATATTCCATTACACAGAGAATAAATTCAGACTTGGCAAGAAAAAACGCTCATAGCTCTCTCCTGTTTCCTTTGTTGCCAATCTCTTTCCAAGACAGAAACCGGAAAAATAATTAATTCTGTTCTTAAGAGTTCATTTATTGGCAACTTAGTGAAACTAGTGAGACATACCCAGTGCTTTGCACACCTTCTAATTCACACAAGTCCATAGAGCAAAGAGGCATTTCTGGAGAGGTTTGGTTGAGCTGCCTGGGGCTGAGCAGATCTGAGGCAGTGGGCTCACAAGTGGCTGCCATTTTTCAGTGCTGTGCTGTAACACCAGCTTCAGCTGGTACCTCCTCTGCTGGCAGGCCTGCATGGCCCCAGTGGTACTGGTGCTGTGCCAGCTCTAACTCAGCCCTAATTTACACATGCTTGTCCTAAATTCCCTTCACAATGTAGATCCATGCTGCAGGAGTGTTTTCTTCTCCCTGTCCCAAAGCTAAATTTTCCAGAAAGGACAGCTGTATAAATTATTCCTTGTACAAGTGCTGCAAAGTGCTCTGCCCCATCTTTTACAGGTTCTTCTCTATTCAGAGTAGCAGTTTTTATGACTGGGTGCCAAATCCCATACCAAAGGCTTTCTTGAGTTGTACATAGGATATTTATCTGCTTCACCTACATTGTAACCCTTAATTCCTTTGTGCAAAAACATGTAAATATCTGGTAGCTGTTAAAATAGACACTTAAGCAGGGCACAAAAATGCAGCCTTGCCTTGATAAATGAACTGGTCTGACATGTAAGAAGTGGCTGACTACTCATTCATTCCACAGCCAACAACTAAGCTGCAAATGCTGTCACCTTTGCTGTATTCATGGAATATGGAATATTCATTTACAAAAACCAAACTTTGCTTAACTTCAGAAGCCTGTGGTGACTCTTGTTAACCTCTGGCATTTCTCCAAGTCTGAACGTAGCCAACAAGTGAAATAATAAGAACTACATTAACACTAATAGTCTTTATTTCTTATGGTCTTGGCTAGCCTTTGGATATCTGTATTTGCAAAGTGAAAAAAGATTATTGCTTCATAAGCAAAAAAATGAAGTGTAAATACTGAGCTTTCACCATAATACACTTCAGACTTTGTATGGAAGCATTAAAGATATTAAATGTTTTTTTATAGGAACCTGCCACATCAGACTCAGATTCCACAGCAGCAGAGTGCAGGTCAGTACTCAGAAAATACTGTAATTATTAAGTGACCAGTGTGGAGGAAACACTAGTGAAAATGAATACAGCCTGTGGACAGTGGAAATAATTTTCAAATGCAGTAAAGTATTACAGAATTGTCATTCTAGATTTTTTTTTTTTTTGGATACAACAGTGAAAATTTTGGCATGGGATTGATTAAACAAGGGAGAAATGCTATGTTAGGACTCTGCATGAGATGCTGGACTTTGGTTCAGCTAACCTAGAAACCTCATATAAATAATTTTCTGTTACATGAAGCTACATCCAGATTCCCAAATGCAGTTAAATGGTTGAGATTCTGAGACTTGATAGGAAATCCAAGTTTCTAATTCCCACCAATATTAGTTAAGCTTTGAAGAAGGAGCTCTTTATTGCTGTTGCTAGACATAAAGAGTTGATACTGGGGAATCTGTGGTGAGGCACATCCATGCTTCAGGTTCCCTATGTCCTAGTCATCACTTTTATATCACTCTCACAAATTCTCATGTACTGACTGAGGTAGGAATGACCCTTCAGACTGTGGACCAAGGCTGATTGTCCTCTCTACTTAGTATCTCAGGTTTGAGGAAAACCTACAGCCATAGCCATGTGAGAGGGGGTAAGGACCACAGAGGGAAAAAGCAGAGGCCAAGTGTAAGTTTTAAATATTCAAAGAGGTTTTTAATCAAAACTCCAGAGTGATACATATGTTTTGAACATAATTTGGGGACTACTGCTCCAAGTGAAAGATTTGTTTTAACTTAGGAGTTACGTAAGCAACTCTTTCTTTTCATTGAAAATGCTTCTTCTTCATTACTGCTTTCGGGGATTAAAGGAGAATTTCGTATGACAACATTTCAGAGATTTGAGGCAAGTATATAATAGATGTTTCTGCCCATGGGGGTTGTTTTGTTATGTGGAAATTAAAAACACAGGTATAAAAAGTCTGACAGCAGTTCTGGTAGCTTTGCTTTTGGTGTGCTTCATTGTACATATGCTGGAAATGGTGGGTGACCCTGGCAGTCAGAGCCTTGATCCAGAGCCTCCACCACTGGTTTGGGTTGACATTTGGCACAGCTCTTCACACTCACTACTGCAGGTGTTTAGAAGGCAGAATAGAAGTGTCACACAGTGCTGCTCTTCTGTTGTGACTGTTTCATTACAAGAATTCCAGTCTGTCTTGCAGCAAATAAGATGCAAAATCACCTGGTAATACTGTACAGTGACAGCAGTGAGGCATTTTTGGAAAGGTATGAAATACAAGCTAGCATGGGTCTGTCACTTGTGAGTTGCACTGAGAAACTGCCCTAAAATTAGATCTTAAAAACTCTCCTGTGTCTGTATTTTCTGTAGTTCATTATTTTTGTAGAATACAACTGTTCTTTCATATTCATTACAGACCTTGCCTGTGAGAAGCTCTCAGAAATCCATGGGGGCAGGTGGTGGAATGTATTTGGGACAGAGAGCGTTTCCTCCTCTTCCCTTAGTTTATAATGACACCTTGCTTTGTAGCTCAGATGTGCAGGTGATCCTGCAAGCACTTCCATGACATGATGGCATGTGCCTCTTGCAGCTTTTCTAAAAGGATATCCATAACTCCTCTTGCCAGATTTTTAGAAAGTTATAATTTAATCAGGCACTTCTAAGAGTTTTTTAGTAGCACGAGTACCAACTTAGCAATCGATTTTATTGATCTGTTCAAGTAAGAAATTTACAGAAATAGGACACCTAAGGCAAAAAACCTATAGAATGAGACATTCATTGTTAAATTTTCTTCCTTTCCTATAGAAAATTCCCAGTAATCTACTCAGGGAATTTAACATATTATCGGTCCCAGCTATGAATAAGAAATTTCTATTTTAAATCTTCAGTAGACCATATTTAGTAATTTGAAGAGCAGACCATGGATAATAACTGTTGTCAAATTCAGGAACTATCTGAATCCCAAGTAAGGAATAGTTTATTTTAACCTTATATTAATAGACAGACTTAATAGCTGACATAATGCTTGACTATTTCACAGAGTTAAGAGTTAATTGGGAAAGAATCATGTGAAAGGTGACCACTGGCATCTAATGTTTATTACACTGATGAAAATTGCTACTGGTTTCCAATATGAAAAGGATACATTAGGTTTTATAATTGTCTCTCTGTCAATAGGCAGAATTCACAAGGACTGTTTAAGGTGCTTAGATGAAAAAGCTTATAGGGTATTGCTATAATGTAAAAGACCAAATATTGCATGTACACCATGAACCACCTTTTCTGTTTTGTTCCTCACCCTTCCTATGAAGTCTGTTAGATCCCAAATAGATAAATTCCCAGTTAAACAATCTTTTCCCAGCCCTTTCTATTCCCAGAAGAATGCTTTGTCATGTATATGTTGTCTTTTGATCCAGGTTGTACTTGTAGTGTTTCTCAGATGTGGTTGTTGATAAGGAATAATAAATGCTATTTATGTGCTGTGCTCACACTTGACAGTTCAGTATTGTTGAAGCATTACATGCCACTGATGGATTATATAAATTTTCATCTTTTTGCAGGTAAATGGTATTCCTGAGGAAAGAAAACTAACAGAAGCAATGAATTTGTAATCAAAGAAGGCAGCAAATTGTGTCACTTCCTTATTTGTTCTGGTCAATGCATGAGTCTTTCTGGTGTATATTGTGCATGCCCACAGTATTATGATGCTTTCAGTGCCAGGAGTACAATCACTTCCATATAACTGATGTACTGTATCCTTTTGTACTTTGGACATTTTTGACTATTTGTAAACACTGATAACTTTTTATATTTGTTACATTCAGAAAGTATTCCTTAATGCATATATATATATCTTTATCTATATATACACATATACATATATATATATGTATATGTATATATATATGTGTAATAAATATCAAGCTTTATTCTGTCTTGTGATCTCTCCTGAAAGTTTTAACAGGGAAACCAAACTTCAGAGATTCAAAGGATTTCAGACTGTTAATGGGATGATATAATTGCCTAACATTTGCACAGGAAAAGCAGTAGTGTACAAGCATGAAAACTTGTGCAACATGATGAGGCTCAGAAATAGTATTGCACATATATTAGGTATTAATTTTTAGAGATTACCAAATATAATCAGCAAAGTTATTTTTGAAAAATAAATAAAGAAATAAACCCCCAAAGAAAACAACTAAAACTACTCATGATAAAAATTGGATTTCTGTTCTTTTACCAGATATTTATGCTATTTGAAAACTTGTAAGCAATAAAGCATTTAAAATCTGTCCATTCATTCATCTAGTTACGTTAGAAGAAACTGTTACAAACTATTGTAGGCAAAAATAAATGTCTGCAAATAAACAAGGGTTAAATTTGGTACAGTATACCTGGATTAACTCTTTAATCTTTTTTTTGTGATATTCCCAATATACAGCCCCAATGCTGTTTATTTTTTATATCCTCCACATCCTTTTTCCTTTTGGAGCACAAAGTGTTGCAGGAGAACTAGGTATCCAGTAAACCACGGATTATATTTTCACATCTTAAAAAGGACTTAATTAAAGGCATGTTTTGCTGGGAGGTGATTTCTTTGAGAAGCATTTGTCCAGGCAGCCAAAAGCTTAATAATACATGGACTTTGCTAAAATGATCTAAACTGTTTCCATGTTTTTCAATAGACAACTATAATTCATCTACTGACACTTTTCACCAGATTTTAAATGAATTTCTGATGTTTCTTTAAATCTTCAAATGCAGCATAACACAGGACATCAGGGTCTGCAGCTGTAACAGCTGACACCAACAGTTGGGGTTTTACCTCAAAGCATTGTATTGTTTTAAGCTGACACTTACACTTTGTCTTTTTTTCTGTAATATTTTCTCTTTCAGAAGCTGTATGTTCATCAGGACATTGCATTGTAAGCAGAAAACTGCGTCTGCTTTAAAATTGCTAAATGCTGGCTACATTTCCTTAGCTGAGGTTCCTGAAGTCTCTGCTAAGAGAAATTTGAGTAATTTTGGAATTTAGGACTAAGAATAAAAGGAATCTGTAAAATGAGGTCATTTTGTAAAAAAGACCAAAGTAGTTGCTCTTGGTTTTGTGGGTTTTGGTTTGTTTTTGTTTTCCTCCTTTTACAGTTATGACCCCATTCTGTCACAAGACTTTAATTTACATTAATCTTTAAGCATCAATGACATGTTTGTAGGCTGAGACCTACAAGGTCTCAACAAGTGTAAATCCTACAAGTGCAAGATCTCAGCAGACAGAACAAGTCCTGAGCTGCTTTTTAGACTAATTTTGTGCAACAAGTATGATAACTATGGCAGCAAAGTATAGAAGCAGTGCTCAGTACGTGGTACCTCCTTGTGTATTGTCCAACCTTCAGTATCAGTTTACAAAAGCTGCCCTGCATGCTCAGCACAGCCCATAGGATGTGGCAGCTCATCCTGCTGGTGGTTGTTAGACCAGGAGAGGTAGCTCAAGGTACAGGCACTCAAGTTGAGAAATTAAAGGCAGTTCCTGAAACAAGTGGAATAAAGAACCATTCCTACACACTTTCCTAGTGGCATCCATCACACCTTCCTACCTCATCCAAAAGATACCAGGGAAGAGACCTCACCAGTCAATCAGCCTCCTCAGACATCCCCGCTTCGTTCCAGCAGCTTGGATGGCTATCAGTGAAAAGTGAATTACAAAACTGCACACTGAAGTTTATAGTAAATTAAACATTTTCATCTTTTACCCAAGCTGTAAAAAAATTAAGTACAATCAGCATTTGGCTTCTATTAGTTTATACTACTGTTTTCAAATGTATCAGCTGCCAGTGTTTTGAAACCTAAATGAATGGAATGGATTTTAAATAATGATTTTTAATGCAACATAAGATTAAACTTTGTAAATAGTACTGGGTGTGGATCATAGCAATTTCTGATAACTCCGGGATGACATGACAATCAATGGATCTACCAGTTGAGCTGCTCCACCTTATTTGTATTAATGTAACAGTGCCAATATATTTAAGGAAATAAACTGTTACATATGCATAAAAAATCACTTTGTAGCAGTGGAGGCTCCACCTATTTTGGAAAGAATCTAATGATGTGGGTCACTCGGTTCTTAAGAATACCTGAACTATTTTATGATTGAAAGCTTCATTTATCTGAGGTAAGTTTAATAACAAATAATTTATTTTTACTTATGAAAACAGTTACTCTGAAAGCATAGATTCATAAAGCTGGTTGAAGGCAATGGCTAAAGAATTAGTAATAATTAAGACAGAAAATTCACAGCCTCTTTTAACATTATATGATGGCAATATGAATTGATATCGTGTTAAGTTGCAACCAAATTAATTAGAAAGCCCTACAGACGTCTTTGTACATACATGAAATGTATAATCTAATAAAACAGAAAACACAAAGTAGTGACAGTGTTGCCTGGTTATTTTAGAAAAGGGTGCCTGAACAACATTGTTACAGCTTTTAATGTTACAGACACAATACTGCATGGTCAGGTCTGAGAACTGGGGTGGAGCTGATGGTGCAGGGTTTGTTTAACTGGGGGCAATGCCTAAATAGATGTCCTAACTGGAAAGGATGGAGAGGATTTGCAGCACCTAATGTCTAATGTGGGCACCTGAACTATGTATCTCCCTGATTTTAAAATCAGGATCACAGAATATGCTGAGTTGGAAGGAACTCATCAAGATCATCGAGTTCAGCTCCTCGCCCTACAGAGGACCATCCCCAAGGGTCACAGCACGGGCCTGAGAGCATTGTCCAAATGCTCTTGAACTCTGGCAGCCTTGGTGCTGTGACCACTTCCCCAGGGGAGCCTGGGTGAAGAACCTTTTCCTGATACCATGTGTCAAAGCTCCTGACACAACTTTGGCCATTTCCTTGCGTGTTGTCATTGGTCACAAGATTGAACAGACTGGTACTTCCTGTGCTTAACGAGCCCTTCTATTGAGAGTGGCATTTAAGTAGCTAAAGTAGAATCTAAATTCCTTAACTCAGGCAAGTCTTAAAGTTGGGTCTGGTTTCTTGATGTTGCCAGACCAAATAAAAGTTGAGTCAGTTCCTCTGCTTTCCTGCAGAGCTCTGCTGCAGAGTTCCTGGCAGGGAAAAGTATCCAACGGCTCTGCTTTGGAGTTCTGCTGAGGGCCCGCGAGCTCGGGGCTGGCTTTGGCTACTGGAGCTGTAATTTCATCAGAGCAGGGACAGTGCAATTTACTGCAGAGCAATCTTCCTGCATTGCAGCTGCCTTAATTTGTGATACAGTGAACTGCAGCGCAGCTAGGCAAGCAATAGAAAGTTTTTACTTAAATGATGCTGCTCCCATTACAAAAATAATCATCCACAGCACATTTATTTAATGTTTAAATTACTTCATATTTTTACATAACCTGAAAAGAAAATATATTTATCCCACATACAGTAATAGTAAACAAGTGCATTATTTCAAACATTAAAAATAAATCTTTTAACCAAGTCTGTACAACAGATAAATAGAATTATATCTACAATACTTAAGTTGTGAAGAACAAAACAAAAATTATCTCTCAAGCTCACAGTTTCCTGTTGCTCGTAATACTGGCATAGATGAAGGTTATGCTTGCTATCCCCCACTACAGTGTCCACCTACACCCTTTCCTTCAGTCAATCAAATGTATATTCATCGAGGAGATTAAATTCCCAAGCATTGGAAGTGATATGCACACAGAACAAACAGCTGAGTATCTTTCCTGTATCCTGAAAACAGCTGGCAGGCTTAGTAAAACTGCTGAATTTGGGGGAAGTGAATGATTTCTTTTTTGTTTTTTATGATGAATGACTGGTCATTCTTTAAAATAAACTGTTCTCCACCACACAAAAAAATAAAAATTGAAGGTATTCTTTTCACAAATTTGTTTTGCATTCATTCGTGGCTGCAAGACTGAATTCAATGTTTTACCTGGGATAAGAACAAAAACATGCATGTGACAGTATAGATGGTAAAAATTAGGATTCATGTTGGATTGAATCATACATAATTGCACAATTGCACCTGTGCTTGGAAAGTAGTACTGCGCTCATGTTTTTGACTACGAACAAATAATCAGGAGAAGAATAAAATGAAAAAGCAACTAGAGGTCAAACTCACTTGAACCAAACCCACCATTAACCAAGAAATGTCCATAACTTCACTGATAAGTAGAAGGTAAACAACAGCTTGTCACTGCCATAGTGAAGGACTATTTCTTTCAATTACAGGGTTTTTGCCAAAGGAAAGAATTAGTAAGAAAGATTGGGCACTGCTGAAAAGGATGGGAAAAAATTTTTCTCCAAACAGCTCCAATCTCATTTCACTTGTAATTCTGAGACTCAACTGTCTGCAAACAACAAAGTTGACCACTCAATCCCTCCTCATGATACCAACAGACTGAGTTGCATTCTTTTAAATGAAAATATTACAGCACAGAATATGGCACCAGTTCCCTAATTAGACCTAATTCAAGGTCACCTGCAAACACAGGGAGATGGTCAAAGATCACCGTTCCCCTAAGATCTTATAAAGTGGATATGATGCAATTCCATCTGACTGAAAAAGGCTGGAGGGTCTTCCAAAAATTTTCCATCTTGAACTGAGTCTCTGAAAATTATTCATTTGCTTGTTCAATGGGGCTGTACACTGAACTACATACAGTTAAATGAATTAGTGGAAAATTTATGAAAAACCAAACAGTTTTAGGAAAAACCCCCAAATTTTCTTTATAAAAAAATTTCACCTCAGAATTCGCCATATTCGCTGAACACATCTTAAATTTCTAAAAAAACCCCTCGTAAAATACTATGTAAACTTGTATACAATCTTCAATCACTGAATTGATGATTACTTTTTACTTCCACATATAAAGGGTTTCATACAACACGCACTACTGTTTCCACCCAAAGCACTGATTTGTAAGCAGCAGTTAGCGCGTTGTTCAGAGCCAGGCCCCGCTGTCAGTGGCTGTGCTGCGGCTCCCGAGGCTCCGGGGCGCTCCCTGCCGAGGATGGCAGTGCAGTGCAGTGTCCCTCGTGGCCGTGCGCTGCCACTGCCCTCGCCATCGGCTCACCCACTGCCGGCTGCGTCCCGCGATCTGCCCACTGCTCAACCACTTCACTTCCTCGTTTCAACAGATATGTAAACAGAAACAAACATCCAGTAGAAAAGACTCATTTTCACATGCAATTCTGTACAGTGCACTCTTGTTTCTCAGATTATTTGAGAAGGCTATTTCCACACAAAATATGTACATTTCCACTATATACATTTTCCACACGCTTAATTTAAATGTCTTCTTGTACCTCCAGTTGAGAATTTTTGTTCAGGCAGACACAAAGTAAACCTGAAGAAAGTTTCCAAGTCAATGCCTTGACTGATCTTGCATTGCTGAGAAGAAGTGTAGTCCAGAAAAAAATCCAGCTATGCATAGCAACCTTTTCAGCAGAGTTGAGTTATCTTTAGGAACCACAATCTGTGCTAGATCGTTAGTGATCTGAGAAATCTCATGTGCCACGCACACAAATATGAAAGTGCTGACAAGAACATTAAACATTGGATATCCAGGAACGAGCACCAAGATCCCTTTGGTGTCTGCTGCCAGCCAAATATGGTATTGGCAAATGAAAAGCTAAAAGAAAAAAAAAAGTGTTTACCAGTACTTATATACGTAAATATTTTTACTTATCTAAAGCCATGTAATTATTACTATTGCACCAACTGACACACTTCTGCTTAAGTAAGAAGCTGTTTTTCATAGGTCTTTGCTACAAAACAAAAGTATGACGTTGTTAAAACACGAAGTGAAATGGGTTTGCTTGGCCCTTAACCAAACAGGGCTCAGGAGAACATTGGATACATTCCATCAGAGCAGGGAAGAATCAGCCTCCCTCAGCTACTGTCTCTGGTGAGGGTCTGAACTGACCTAACTGCAAAGACAAGAGAATGCTTCACCTGCTGATGAATGCACTCCCTGGAGCACCTAAAGCTCATCAGGAATTGGAAGAGTGAAATGTGACCCTTAAAAAAACCTACAAAATCCTGTATTCCAGATACACTGTATTGCAATGAGTTTCTCCTATAAATATATTTTAGTAATACAATAAAATGCACATCTAATATCACTAAACAGTAAATAAAATGGGAAGTACAATAATTCCTACTGTTTCAAAATATACGCTCAGTGGAACAAGGTGACATTTGCATTAAGAAGGGGTTTATTTGTAATGGTACATTTATTAGTCACAAAAAGTTTTCTAGGACAAACACATTTATAAGTGTAGTTACACTAGTGAGTATAATTCATGCAAATTGTTCAACTGGCCTAAATTTTTATCTTCCAGCTGCATACACCTCACAGCATACTCCAGCATTTAATCCCCACTCTCACAACCTTAAATCACAGCTCAAGAATTAAGCTTGGTACTGTGAGACTGCTTTTTCAGCCACTATTTTTAAGTGCAACAAAAACTATAATGCTGAAAGATTGCATGCAATATACGACAGCTTGGTATTTAGTAAGCCAGTAAATGTTTTCTCTATTTATGTGTTATATTCCAATCTAGACAATTATACCATCTTACATTTCTAAGTTTTATTTCACTGTACTTCTGGCCATTCTACTTACCTCTAATGAAATTTTGCCAAACCAGGCGAAGAATGAGCTATACACAGATCGGACATATCCAGGAACGTTCCTGATGAGGATGAAAGCTAAAATCTTTTTTTTTTTTTTTAAAAAGTAAAACAAAAAAAGTGACTGTGGATGACAAGCTCATTACAAACACATAAAAGGTGTATCCATTTTCACTGCACTAAGTGATGTGCATCATGCATTAAAATTTCTTTACAAGCTAATAAAAATATAAACCAAACAAAAATCCATGCAGTTTATACTTGATAAAGTAAGTATTGAAAATAAAAATATTTTACACATATTCTTACAGCATAGCAAGTCACATTTATATTTCCAGTAGAATCATGGCCTTGATGCTGACAGATGTTACTATATGCTTACTAGGCATGGTCACAAAACCTGTTACACTGTGCCAGCATAAAACAAAGGCAGCCACAAATCTGAGTTAAGCCTCAATTTTTAAAGAAAGGGTGGCAAGAAGGACAAATTAATATTAAAAAATTATGTCCCACATGCTGCCCCTGAAAAGAGCAGGACAAATTAATGAGAACATAAACAGGGCACAGAATGAGACAGCTGGGGTATAGTGGGGCAGGAGACACAGCAGGAAGAAAATCTAAATTTAAGAAAACCACATGCATGGCCCTGTGGCCCACCTCTTCTTGGCCTGAAAGCGACTGGAGGGTCCCATAGGCCACTTCCTACACTAAAACCTCCCAAACACTCATGCTTTTCTACACCTTTCTTCTCTTCCACTGCTATGCAAACAGTCAAAAGTTGGGTTTGGACTTAAAGTGGTGCATACAAAACCTACACTAAGGACCCAGATAAATTATAGGTGCAATCACAGTGTGCAGTTTCAGTGCTTAAAGGCAATGAAAAACTGATCAATGTTGTTAAACTCTTTTTCACTTTCAGACACGAGAATGAAGCTCAATATCTGACATTCCATGCTAAAGCACAAATATATTCTAAAGCAATTTTTAAAAAAGCCCAGATAAGAACAGACTAGATTCTATCACTGTACTCAAAAGGACTGATAATTACCTGCACCACAGAAACAGAAGGATGTAGCTCATTGCACTCTGTCTTGTTTTTACAGCTACTAGCCCAGATAGAGTAAGTCTAAAAGACATTAAAAAATTAGTCTGTGTAGCAATTATATGTAACATTTAAAAATGAAACAAGAGTATGCTACTTTGAATTGCTTTAGTATTAGTTGATTCTCTGAGATATGGGACACTAAGAGAAAAAAACTATAGACTTAAGTTTTGTGTTTCTCTCAAATTCTCCTTTGCAACTGTTGAATACTCCTCTGATGAATAATTATTAATACAACCTTTTTTCATCAAAAATAGACAAGCAAACAAGTGTGGAGATGAGAGCTGTGTTATCTACCATGTTATTTTTATGATCCAATTTTCTTTCAAGCTTTGCAATGAACTGAAAGAGTAATGAAGTTTTCATCTACATCTGACTGAACAGAAAAATACTTCAGTGAGTAGATAGGTAGGGCTATACAGAAAAACCCAGCTGAAATATCTCCAGATAAAAATTTGATTTTTCAAGGTTTGTATTAGATAATATTGACTAAAAAATAACTTCAGAAAACTTATTTTTCAGATATTTACAAATCTGATTATACTAGGTTATAATAGATACTTACCAAAAAGGACACAATTGAAACAAATAATAAAACATTTGAAACTCTGTTGGAGAAAAGAGGATCTCCTTTTCCTTCTGATATCATCTGACGTTTCTGCAATGCCAGATAAATAAAGGCAAACAGCATGCCATGAAAAACCACCTGTAAAAGACAAATGGAACACAATGAATATTCATGGCTTTTACAAGTAGGTAAAAACTTCAGGTATAAACTCTTAATAGAAATGCTACCAGATAAAGTATTTTTAAAGCTATTTCAAAAGGTCCTTTCCCAGATTTACTGGAGAAAACAAAACCAGACTTTCTACACAAGAGAGTTGTAAACTGCATTTTTAACTCAACTCAAAACCTACAAATAAAGAACCTTTAGTAATGTTTCAGAGAGCATTAAAGACAAGATGAAATTTCAAGAAGCTTTCAAGTACCAACTATCCCCTCTGCAATCTATGCCACCACTAAAAGAAGACTTTCTCTGGGGAAAAACCACAAGTCTCTGGCTTTCTCCCAAGCTGGCAGGTGAAAACATTCAAGAAGCAGGACAAGTGCTTCCCTCTCTCACAGACACAATTCTTCAACAGAGTGCTTACAATCTTATGCCAAGTTCTCATTAGCTGGCAACACGAGGCTGTTTCAGGCCTGTGCAGTGCTTGTCCTCTGTATTTATTCTGAGCTTTGCTCTTCAGCATTAAAGACAAACCCACACTGCTCACAAAAGCTGCAGAGGTGGGCTGCCAGGCAGGGTGTGCTGCTGCTGGGGAGCCCCAGGCGTGACAATGCCCTGCAACTCAGATGTCACCTCCCAGAGACCCCAGGGGGAGATGTGTGCCACTGATCCCATTAAGGGTTAAGTTTAGCACATAAAGGCCTCCATCTTAGAAACCCCACTTCCCTCTGCCAAGAAGGAAAGAAAAAAAGACCAGTGTCTCCCTGTTCTATTCCCTCACATTGTAGGGTCAATAACTGGAAGGAAAGCACTTTCCCAGTGGAAAACCATTTAAAAATATGTACAAGAATAATCCAGTTTGGGCAGCAAGACCCTGATTTTAATGTTTTAAATGTTACCTTAAAAGAACTATATCCTAATTGATACAACTTCCAAAAAGTATTATTAAGAAAGCTACCACAGTAATTTTCCTTGTATTTCAACAGCCTGAAGTGCTACAGATATTACATTTTCACAGTAAAATTTCTGAGAAAAGACAGATTTAGGATACTTTATACTTCAATTTTTAAATCCAGAAGCAAATAAATCAACCTCCATCTTGTAAGCAAGGCTTTGATAGACATTTGCAAAACTAATGTGGGTGCAGCTTAGTCTTTTATTAAACACTGGGGCAAACTCCTGTTTTCTCTGAGGAAAGGAGAACAACCCCTCCCTTCACAAAAGAATCAAAAGCTACACTTAAAAGACCAGTATAAATTCATGCAACTGTTACATACATAGCGATCCAGCTTCCACCTAAACCACCATTCATAGACATTTCCATTGAGTTCAAAACACTTGGACAATGGCCAAAATGAAAATATCTTCTCAAATGCACCCTGTAAAAGATAAACATGGCAAAAGCATTAACACCAATGTCAACTGTATTTACTAAATTTAAATCAATAACATGTTTAATATTCTATCCTTATTTCGCTAGCTACATGGCACTAGAAAAATAACAGGATTCCTTAGAAGCTTTTCCCCCATAAAAATAAGAAAAAAAAAGAAAAGAAAAAAACTTCTTCACATGACAGCTTCAGTTTTGCCTCCCCTTAAGGTATTGGCACGCCTTCCATTTTGTACTGCTGCTCAAAAGGAATGATCCACTGACAGGGTGTGATAAGGAATATGCACTCCACAGAAGACTACAGTTCAACAGGCTGAAAACCAGTGAGGGATTAAAACCACACAACCTCCCCTGTAGGATCCTGGAGCGACAAACTCTGCCCTGACTTCTGTCAGCAGTACTTACAGCATGCAGGGAGTCGCTAATTTAGCCTGAGAACCAATCTTTTGATGATGTATCAAAGCCAACACTAGGTCTCTAAGAGACACAGAACTTCATTATCACCATACCACCTTATGCATCACCATATGCTGGCAAAATCCAGTAACTCTAAGCACATCAAAAAAACCACCCCAAACCCAAAGCATAGCCCCTAGTACTTACTACCTTCACAGTAGTATGTTGAAAATATGTCAAACATAACAAACCAATGAGTACAACACACAGTTGTGGGTTTTTCCAGCACCCACACCAATTCAAATATGAAAGGAAATCAAAAGTTTTTTGTTTTTTTTCTTCTGGATTTATGATACTGGAGCAAATATACATATTATGAGCACATTAAAATGTAGAGACAGATAGTAATAAACACTTAGGTCATTAAGGATAAATATAGCCAGGATTTACAAACCTGAGAATATGACAGAAAATATATACATGTCAGTAAGCAAATCAGTTTCAGCAGCAAACCAAAGTGCCATAGGCAGTTCCCTGAGGAAGAAATAAATTAATCATTATACTGTCATTAATTTTTCAATAGCAAACCCCAGGACACATTAAATAATAACTGCCAATTATTTAGTGTACCTATGCTTTGTAATAGATCCATTCATAAATAAATGTTCAAATATTACCAGCAATATTTTATCACTATCTACATTTGAATTTTACTTTAAGCCATTAAAATTAACATTCACAGCAATTAACAACCTATTGAGCCTAAACTAAGCCTCATGTCTAAGACAGGGAAAACATACATAAAGAAGAGAACTTAGGTGTTCAAACAGAAACACTATTTTAAAACCTCTGCTTTCCCAAACACTCTGTATAAGTAGTTCTTACTCTAGGTGAATATAA
This sequence comes from Vireo altiloquus, assembly GCA_013396875.1. Classification (NCBI taxonomy): domain Eukaryota; kingdom Metazoa; phylum Chordata; class Aves; order Passeriformes; family Vireonidae; genus Vireo; species Vireo altiloquus. The sequence continues at coordinate 82,935 of VZRF01008265.1, read as the reverse complement.
ATTAATACATGCATAAAAATGCCCACCTTTTGTCATGTGAAACAAGTAGAGCAAATATTGTTAAACTTTGGGATACCAGTTTTACTCCAAAGTTCAACTGCAGGTCATTAAGGACAAGTATCTTGTCAAAACAAGCCTGAGAAACTAAAGCTGTCAACTGATATTAAACTCTACCCAAGCCTCAACATTGCAACAAAGATCATCTCCCCCTCCTGCCATATAAACTGACAGCTGTGAACAGGGTCATAAACAACTGAAAATTGTCATTGAAAGATTTTCCAGTTTCACAGTACACTATTGCTCCAAAGTACACAAGAGTGATTTCTCTGTTTCTGGAAGAGATGTGCCTTTGTAGAAAAAAAAAAAAAAGATATCTGCCTGTGAGATATCTTGTAAAACTACACTTTAAGTGTATTTTTGCAGCATCTATTCCTAGTATATTTTAATATATTTCATTGTCATATCTGCAGGCTATAAAATGGGGATATTCCTCCATCAGTAGGAAATGAGGATTTAAAGTTTTTAAGGTTTTAGTTCTAATTTAGTTTAATTAAATAATTAGCATTTATCACATGCTTTACAGCTTTTCAATGAACTGCAACACATAAAATAAACTGGGATTTCACTTCAGTTTTTATTTAAAATATTTGTATCACAAGACATACTTCTGATAGCTCACGTAAGCTTAGATACTAGGATAGCAAGCCCCATGTTCTTATTTGGCCAGCTAAGGCAGAATTGGTGCTCAAGATGGACAGACACACTGACAACACAGAATGAGAAATCTAAACACTGCCTGTTCACACTGCGCCCATGAGCATATGACAGACACTGCCTCAGCAAGCACAGACAGTGCAACCTATGGTTTTCATTTCCATTCAATAGTAATATTACAATTATTGGTAAAACACATTTCTGACGATCAAGATCTATTAAAAAGCATTCTAATCTGACTGTAGCCAGAGGGAGAGTTCAGTTATCAGCTGTTACATTTTTCAACTGACCTAATTCATCTACGACAAACTGTATTTCTGTGAGCAGCTGTTTAACATATTTTGACTACCAGAAGGACTCAGATCTACTAACAATGCCATTTCTCTATGATTATCATTGTAGTAACATGCAAATGTTTTCTATCAAAAAAGGGGGAAAAAAAATCTTACCATTTGCTTTTTTCTGGACAATCTGAGGCCATACAGCTAAGGTGGCATAAATGATCATAAACCAAACAGTGACTAATGGCACAAAGTAGTAGAACTGGTAGGGTCGGTCCATCACTATGCACAGTACCACAACCAAGAAATTGAGACGAAATAAAACCTGGAGGGGAGGGGTCAGAGGAGAAAAGATAGAGGATGTATGAACTGGGAGGCAAAGCTAAGAAAGATGAGATGATGTTCCTTTAGCATTATACAAAAACATCTATGTATTTTACATCTCGCATTGTATTTCAATTTGTATTTCAATTGAAAAATGGATAAAGTAGTACAGGGAACATCAGCAGGGCAATGTAAGACTGCAGGTTGATTATATCCTTCTGGACCTGTCCTGCCCTGGCCTGCTTGGGTAGAGATTGCAATGAAAAAAAAAGGTTAACCAGATCTGACTATTTCCCAGGCTACAGACCAAGTATTCCAGTTGCTGGATGCTCTTATGTCTCTGTTTTTTCACCCCCACAGCTACCTGGGCTAGCTCAGTTGAAGTTAGGGTAATGCCATTACCAGGCTGTAAACATACATTTAATAAGGACAATGAATAGAGTTACAGGACAATGCAAGATTTCACAGCAATAGAAGATACACACTAGGAAAAAAAAAGTAAACTACTACAGTATATGCTGCAAAACCTGGAAAGGAAGCCACTAAACCAGGTATGTTCTCCAGTATTGTTATGGTGTGAAAATGATTTTTCTTTATTAACAAACATAGGAGCCAACGCACTGTCTTTGGAAGCCCATCTGGCTCATTACTCATGTATTGCTATATATTGTAAATTGCTACTGCAACAGAAACTCCACTGCTATTTATTAGAAAATTTTTTCTTGATATTTCAGAGTGTACATACTTGCATTTTTTACACTGTAAGTATCATTTATATAGTTTAAGTTTGTATTAGATAAACACTACTGACTAAACAGATCAGATTACATAGACACAATAGCCATTTTTATTGTTTAAACCTTGGTTAAGTGATCTGATATCACATTACTTAAGAGAGTATGGATATATTATGGATATTTTGGTATCTGAACATATTTATTATAAAAACAGTAGGCAGATATTCTTACCTGACACACTCTGTATACACCAAAGTCCCCTTTTATCCAAAAATATGAGAAGTGCCCATAACCTGTTTGAAACAGATACGCAGCAACCAGAACTCGAATGTGCATGTATACAGGCAAAAACTGTTGAGAAAAATAAAGTACATTTTATAAATGGCCATGTAAGTGTTTTGGGCTTTCCTTTCCCCCTATTTTAAGCTATTTCTGCATTGCAGTAGATCAGATTTAACGAAGAAAAGAAACACTGTGGTACACTGCCCTGTGTCTTACTAAGCTCTTCTGGTGTCCTAACCTCTGATGTTACAATCAATTTCTTCTCCTTATTGCTCTACACTTGCCATATTTTGTTACTAGCTGTGAGAGACTTAAGACAGGCTCTCTGAAAGCTCGTCTTCAGCAGTTTCAAGTTGCTAGCAATTAAAAAAAAATTAATGTAATACTCTACACAGAGGAAACAAATACATTTTTTCACTGGTCAAGTAACATATATAATATATAATGTTTTTATCAAGCAAATCTACACATAGAGAGAAAAACTTACTATGCTAATACCATGTTTAAAACTTCTGGAACAACAGCCTTACTTATTCATTGTATTCAGTTCTAATGCCCATTTACACTATCTTTCTTTTTTAAAAAACATACTCAAATTGCATTCCCACAAAAAAAAAAAAAAAAGGAAATTCAGATCACTTACAGTGCTTGCTCCAGAGATATGATAAATCAAAATAACAAGTTGCATCCAGCCCTTCCATTCATCAGTCTGTTCTCTATTTAACACTTTAGTCTAATGCAAAACAAAACAAGAGCATTGCTATTCCAAAAAGAACAACAAACTTCTACAAAATCAGGAGAAGTTCAAAACAATAAACCACTTTATGGGTAAATGGGTCTCAACTGTAAAAGTCTTGTCTAGTGGACACAGACTTAGCATGATTTACACTCTCTTACACCTAAGCTCTGATCAATTCCAGTTTGAAAGAGGGTGAATGACTGAAGTGGTCACATTCATATGGCTTCAAAAAGCCTTAGCATCTAATTCTATGCAAATGTTATACTGCTTGAGAAGGCATTTTTTGCAGATGAGTTATACTGACTTTGAAAAATTAACTTTGAGTACTTAGCAATTGGTTATTTCACATACAAATTGGGAAACAACATTTTAAGCAGGATGTAAAAGTGATCATTACCTCTTTGGTATTTTCTGTATAAAATACCCCCAAAACCAAGATATAGACGATTGGTACGAAGAAAGATGAATGTGTGTAAAATTTATTTTCCTTCATGAAAAGATTTGCTCTGTCACACAGATAAAAATAGGTCATGATTAGACCAAGTTTGCAGAAGCATTGTAAGAGCATCTCTAAAGTAGAAACATTAGGTGTGCTGATGGCAGGTTTCTTCTCCTCTCCACTTTCCAAATCAGTGCATGACTTGTTCTTCCGGTAATTATTACGATGAATTAAGCTGATAATTAAATATCCAATAATGGACAAAGTAAAGAAACAGAAAGCTATCTTCTGTATGAGAGTGAGAGGAGGCTGAGGCTGGCAGCAGGAGCCATCAATGGGCTTCATTATTTTATTGCAGTAGACATTCATGAGAATCATTGCATTCTGTAAAAAAAGTTAACAGTTTTGACAATTAATTTCTAATAAAAAAGTTAACATTTCCATCAAAAGAAATTTTCTTCTGCATTATGCACTGACATAGAACACGCAATTCTCCTTTTTTATTACAAAGATAAAATCTCCCAGTCCCACCATATACCTGGTTGCATTCAACAATGCAGTCAAAACACCTCTTCCAAACAAAAAAACCTTGAGCTTCTAGAGATAAGCAAAAATGCCTAATGTTAGAACAGGAGAGCTCTCTCTACTGGCTGTAGAAGGTCTATAAAATGAAAAACAGCTCACAAACTTGGGTCCTAAAGGAGCTCAGTAATGCAAGTTTCTAAAACATGACAGTGAGATGGAAACATGGTAAGATGACATTTAGTTCATCCAGTACTTTAAAGCAACTGAAACCGGCAAAGGAATGGAAAGTGACATGACGGGAGAGCTCTTTCACACAAGGGGCAGACTGAAAAGCTCAGAGGAGCTCACTGCATGCACATACATATCGGTTAGTAAAAGAGAAGTAAATCAGAGGCACTCCATGCACCCAGAGAGGTCTATACTGTGTTCTCTTCTTCATACTCCTTAACAAACCAAAATTTCTGGATACATAGGGGAAAATTTAAGACTTACTTCTCAGCACTGCTTTACAAGTCATTACCACCTTAACTTATTCATAGATGTGAAAGCATGAAGCTTGCACTCAGGATCTAAAAGATCGAGTGGATTAACAGCTATTTTAAAATAGTTACACACTATTGTGTTTGCTATTATGTTTTTTAAAATGCCTGTAAAACTGACTGCACTCCCACCCACTGGGATTTTCTGAACAAAATTCCCTGACAAATGCAGTTCTCATTATACCCATACTGTTTGCAATTTCGGAACATTCACTTCAGGTCTTGTTTTACTATTAATACTTTTAATGTTGACCAGTGATAATAACACTTACTGTATCTCGGCTTGATTCAGGGAGATGCAGGCCATCTGCAGACTTCATGATAGTTTCTTGTGCTATCAATTTTGATACACTGAACACTTTAACTTTAGCTTTGGAATTTCGGGAGCTGCTGTTCAGAATACGGACAGCTGCCTCATTATAAGCATCTATTTTCTCATTAGTGATCATTTTCCGACTTTCACTCAGCATATCTTCATAAACAGGATCTGAATTTGAAAGGACAAAGAATGAGTTCATTAATCTTCTGCTTGTCAAAGAGCTTCCTTAGCTCAAGTTGCACAGGCTACTTTCATTTAAGAGGTCACAATTGTTTAACTGTACAGAAAAAGAAGTACAGGAATAAATGACTGCTACAGTTACTACTGTTGTTTATCATGAAATGTTCTTATAACTATTCCCTATTAATTTATATGTCCTTGTAGGTTAGAAAGTTCTGGCCAGACATGAATGCTTGCTTAATTTCTCTGAATCCAGGAAAAGCACATAATGCTGGAGTTTGGAGCTGCTTATGCTTTCCCCCAGCAATGGAATCTCCCAAGGAAAGACTCCAAATGAAAGAGGGCAGAAGACAGGCACCAGAACAGACACATGAAAAAAAAAACCAATTTTCTCAAATCCTTTCATTTCTGTGGAAAAAAACCAGCTCCTCATTTCTCGTAAGTCAGAAACGTATTCCACTAGCTCCCATTGGTTCCAGTTTAACTGATGGCAGAATCTCAGTTTTACAGAAAAAAAGGTTGACTTAATTGCCTACAAGCTTCAGAAATTATGTAAAGTTTAAAGAAAGTGATATGGGGTTCTAGATCAAAAGGCCAGCCAGAGGTCATTAAGTTCCTGTGAAAAGCTGCTGCTGTGATGCACTCTGCAAGATGCAGGTTGATTTACTTTAGCTACCTCATGCCTATGTTTGGATAATCAATGTTTAGACAACTCTGTACAGACTGCTTCTCCTCCCATCTGGGCCATTAAAGAGCTCAGAGATTACCTAAATGGAATGTACCCTTAGCAAGAAGATGGTAGGACATGTCTGACAGCCAATTGTTTCTGGTATAAATAAACATAGTTTGGAAAGGAACAGGAAAAGATTGATTTGTTGATTCAGATTTAACTCTAGAACCATCTAGGAACTTGGATGTAACTGTAAGGGTATAGCCAGGTATACTGCTAACAGGGGTCAAAATTTGCCTATGTTTCCAACTAAGGTGATGATAATCTAAAATGCTGTGTTCTGTAGCAGAGAAACCAGGAGAACATTCTACCTATGAGCTCATTTTTCAGTTTCAGGGGAATAGTTTAGTTTTATGGAAGAAAAGCAAAACAATGTGCCATAATAAAAATCTCACTGACTCATTGTGAGCCATGATTTCTCATCACAGTGTAGAGAAACAAGTTTCAGTCCAGAGACTTAGTGTGTCTATTCATTCTAGACACACAAAGAGGATGCACCTGTTCCACCTCTCCTATTATTAATATAATCTGAAAATTCAATTGAACAAAACCACAGGAATACTGCTGTTGCATGCACTTGTGTTCTTGACTCCCAGGAGGTATGTAGGGAGCACAGCACAAGGAGAATAGACCTGGCATGCTGTGTCTGAGAGTAAGCTAACAAAGGATGAAGACTTCATAGGGCAAAAGTTTTTCCTGCTAGAGCTTTGAAATCTCTATCACTAGCAGCAGCTATTTATGTATCTGCTTAGTTAAGACTGCAAGAAAAGACAAACTGAAGTTCAAACAAAATCTATTTCAATCTGCAAGTAAGCAGTATGGATTAAGTTTTCCATATCCTACAACATAATGATTCAACAGACGGTGATGGCACAAATTGTTACCTACTGTTCATTACTTTACCTTGTAAGACCCAGTAAACATCGCTACTTATTGCTAATTTTTCCAAAAGAGGTGCAATTGAAGTGATATTGATTTTATATTGTGCAAGGGCTTCATTGCTGCCATTGTTAATCTTGATAGACCACTGGAGAAACAAAGAAATAGATTCAGAACCTGAATCTGAGTCTGAGGACACTTAATTAATTTATTCCCTTGCTCTGTTAGTCTATACAGCTAGATTTCTTCAGTTTTCTATTCAAAAGTGCTAAAAAATTATTTTTCGACCAAGCAGCTGTCCAGACAGATAATTACATTCAGTCACATCATCTACATACAGAGTATTTAACATTCAACTTATGTGTATATTTGACTTTTCATAATTAAATGACACAAAATGTTTTAATTCAAAGTCTCTCGGCTTTATCCAATGATGAAGTAGTAAAGCCAGTCTTGTTATTAAAAAATCATGGCCAGTTCAGTCAATTCTATTCTAGAAAAACTGACCACAGCAAGAGATGCATGCAAACCAAACTTGATGGTGGTACCTAGGTCCAATATTTCCACCTGTTCTGCAGATATCCACAAAGGGATTAAAAAAAAAAATTAAAAAAAGAGCCATTTTAATTTCTGGTTTAATCTTCTATAGGAAATGATTATATGAGAATGCTATAGCCAGACAAGAATTCCTCCTAACTTTTGAAAATTATTTCCCACACTGTATGAAAAATGGATGTAGCATTTTTTTAAGTGTTACTGTATCCATACTGACTTAGCAAAAACTAAAAAAAGCAAAAGCAAAACTATTAGCCTAAATTTAGAAAACTCTAGTTATTTCTAAGTATCTACATAAAAATTTCATTTTAAGACAAGTACACTGATTAATGCACTTCCTGAAAGTATTATTCAATATAAATTAATACTTCATTAAACCAAATAACAGACAGCTGCTCTGTTACTGGAAAAAAGGAAGCAGTTTCTCTCAGCAGCTAAACACTTTAGAAACACCAACAGAACTTAAGACAGTTAAAGCAGCATGTTCCATACAACAGGAAGTCAGGAATTAAGAATCAGAGCACTGTAGTGACATTCTCAGAGAAGCTCCTTTTGCCAAAATAAGCAAGCAACTGACTTTTGTATGAGTTGGAGTTCCTTCAGCTTGTAAGACTTAACTTCTATTTAAAAACTGTTATGCAGTTGACATCTTAAGGCAAACATGTCCAGGCCTAAGGAGCATGACCAACTCAAGAGCTAGGTTAAAGATACAGCTAAATTTCAAAATGCTGCTAAGTCCAAGAGGACACAGTCTTAATCTAGTGGCAGGTGACCACACCAGTGTCAGCTATGGTAAGATTGCTGATGTGATTGCTGATTTCTGAAGCTTTTAGTTTTTTGGAAGTCCCTTAAAACAGGGGATGTTTATCTTTGTCCAGCTTTAGATACCATATTAAATGTTTTGTATAAATACACTAGTGTTAAAAAGAGCAGAGCCTCCCCTGCATATTGTTAGTTTGTATCTCCTGCTGTCCACAAAAGGCAACAAGCTATAGCTAATGTATAGGAGTAAAGGGAATTATTTAGGTAAGGGTCCCGTAGTTTTGTAACCTGACCTTCTGCATGCCAGAACATTATACACACATAATGGCATTTTCTGTATGAAATCCTAGTAACAAAACAATTCTCAGACTAAGAAAAGATATTCTAGGCTTACTACAATTCCTAAAGCTCAAATATTTATGTGGATTCTACAGAGGAAGGGAACTTAGGGGTTCGCCTAAAGGAAAAGGAGAATTTTTGATCCCTCAGGAAATGTGTGGAGGTCTACATGCACACATGACCTCCCCTTCAAATTGGGGGAATTCATCCTCAGATGGGCATGCCCAGAAGTTTCCAGATTGGGACAGTGCCTCAGCTGTTTTGAAGGATTTTGTTTAAAATGCAACACATTTTCCCCCCTTTACATTTCAGCTGGTATGAAAATAAAATAGCTAATTCCTTTCAAATTGCAATTCCCAAATATTTGGAAGCAAGGGACACTAAAAGCGGAAATCATGAGACGAGCATTTGTTTGACTCGACACTATTACTAGAACAGACTGCTTAGCAGGGAGCTGTTGAATTCCATCCCTGGAAGTTTTAAAGAATTGGCTGACTCTTGTCAAGGGCAACACAGGTAGAAAAGATCCTGCCTGGAGACCAACTGATGGGTTAGGACACATCTTCTGGTCCTTGTCAGCCCCATTTTCTGTTATGCAGCAATGTACAGCAGCAGTGGAATCTTCCAGTGGAACAAGATTCCAGAACTCTGATCTGGTTGTTGAATTATCTATGTAAAATTACAGTTTTTACCTATATATGTATATATAAAAAAGAAATAAGTGTGGTCAAAGAGACCAGCCCAGATTGGGCCTCAAAAGTAGAATTTTGTGACTGAATAAGGTGTATTAAAAACACACCTCAGTTAGTATGCAAATACTTTATTTAACTTTTAAAATTAATAATCTGATTTTAATTCAAACAACTTTATTAGCTAGGTTAAAGCGTATTAATGTTTAGTATTGCTGACAAAAAGCAAGTACTGTACATCACACAGCTATAATAAAGTACACCTGATATTTTAAAACTACTTTTTGTAACAGCAAATTCACTGAGAATAGATATTTTATTATAAACTAGGTTTAACAACTTGATCATGTTTAACAACTTGAGAACACTAAAGTTATCCTGTAAGACCTTCCTTCTTTACTAAAATCCCCCATATACGTATAACTTACCGTGGCAGCTCCTACTACAATTATGTGAGGTTTTGCCACAGAACCCTAAGACACAAAAATAAAAAGGAATTAGTTTTAAAATATTCGTAAATTATACTTATTATTAAGACCCATATTTAATTAACTGTGACTCACTTGTCCATCAGCTAATGGTTACAAAAGAGTAGACTGCATATATATTACAGAGAACAGATATCTGATTTATGTGAGATACCTGAGTTTTCACATAAAAGAATCTACAAAAGCATGAAGTATCAATAAGCACCTACAATCATGATCAGTTTAGCAGCCTAAGTTTTCTTTAAAAGCTATTTATTTTATCTTCTCCTAAGGTCAAGTAAACTGTAGATCACACTACTGAACTGTTTATCTCAGTCTCAGCATTGCCAAACATCTGTTAGAGCTGCTGCACCAACCATTGTTACCCCAGAGGTCTGACAGTTCTATGTAGGACAAGGACAAGGGCCAGTGTATGCAAACACAAGAGCACAAGGAAACAAACAGTCCTGAGCACCTCAGTACCAGTTTATCCTGGCACAGCAAGGAAAACTAGCAGATCCCAATTTTTTTAGAAACCACAGAAAAAGAAAACGGAACGATAACTTCAGCTATCCTAATGGAAGGCATTGTACAAGAATAACCAATAGGATAGCAAAAAAATAGTCCCATAAGAATCACTGTGGGCTACTACTAAATAACTCCAGGCTATTGAAAGGTCAACATATGAAGAAACAAGAAAAAATTAGTGGCCAATCTGTAAACATATTATTTGTTGTGAGAGTTACATACAGAATAACATGACAACCTGCATCATAACTGAAACATATAAAATAATTAGTATGCTAATTGAGGGAGATACTGAAAACCAATAAAACCAAAGAATTCTTGACTTTTCAAATTACCTGTGACCTTCACTCTGAAACACTCAAATTAACATATATACTAAATCATAGAATCATAATACATCTCAAATTGGAATAGACAGATAAGGATCAAAACATTTGGTCACATTAAAGTGCAGTCATTGCAGCCACAGAGTAAGTAAAATGCCAAACCAGACTGAAATTCCTTCAGCTCTTAATAGGATGAAATAACCTGCTTCTAGGAAGTAGGGTTTTTGTAGTTTGCTTAGGGTTTTTGTTGTCCGAGTGATATCATCCTTGGAAGATCAGAAATATATACACCAGTAAACATCCCCTTTTCACTACTCTGAAGTCAAATTTTAGATCTCTTAAAACAAACCTCAGTCCAAGATTTGATACGTTGCCTCATAGAGCCATTAACTTCTGGATACCACAGAAAATCCTGTAAAATAAAGGCAGAGTTACTCTGCAAGCTTAAAAGACAATCAGTAGATTAAAACCAAAAAAGCAAAAATCCAAACTAATTGTCATCAATTCAACTGTAAAGGAAAAACATGTGGCTCAGAGATTTCCTTATGGTTAGCATGAAATGCCTGACATCTTACTCCAGCCAGGAAATCAGAAAGCAAAGAAAAAAAGGGGGAAAAAAAGCCAACAAACCCTCAAAAGGTTTCCTACATGAGAAACAAATTTTTATTTGTAGTTCAGGAGCTGGAATTTCACCAAGAAGGTAATTTTTTAATGTCTGCTAAATGGGATGTCCTTGGGTTTCCAATGCAATCAGGGATAAATCCAAGGTCACATCTATAACTAATTAGAACTTGCATATTGCTCAATTTTCCAAATTTTTACCAGCAGGTTTTTTTTGTTCCGAAGCTTAAAATAGTTGATAGCATAAAATCATAATTTTTAAACAAACTGAAAACCTAATAATTTACCTCACAACTTCATAAATTATCTGCTGTTTAAATCTAATAGTGTCATGGCTATTAAACACATTATCTACCAGCATTCTTTTAGATGCCAGGAGCAGTGCTCAACTTTCATCTAGAAAGACAGTCTAGACTAGTGCTATTATGTCCCCGAGGCAAAGCCATGAATTCCTAGCATTTAGTTATTCCTTAGGACAACACTATTGAATAGTCTAAAAATACATGTTGAAGTGAAATGACAGGGACTACACATGCAGAAACTATTGTGAGGCAACTTTGTAATACAGAATGCCAAAACACCATCAGCAGAGAGGAAATCTCAATCTTCCACTCCTCTGAACTGTTATATTTTGGTAGTTCACTTGAATACTGTCAATTCATTATTTGGCAGTGGAACCTATGAGCAACCATGCAGGCCTCTGCAGTGGCTGAAGGACAGAAGAGTCACTGTGATGATCAGAAAGGGCAAAATTAAACTCTCCACTTGTTCCCACTAGTTTTCTATTTCATTGGTCAAGTATTTTCCACATGTGGATTACTGGGTCACAGTCCATTTCTGAATGTGGAAATTCAGCTACCATGCCAATAATGTCGAAGGGCAACACTGCACCAAAACAAGGAAGCAGTAGACTGGGAATATATTCTTAGCTACCCAGACATCTCCTAAAAGCCCACACCTGCCATCTCAAATCTTGGTGGTTAGGCACCTACCAAGGCTTAAGGAGTTCTGAAGGTGTGATCCTGTCAGGTTAGCTCAATGCAAATCACACTGCATCAGCCTCTTTGTCCTGCCTTGTGTTCTGTCCCATCTTTTCCAGCATTCAGATAACCACATGATGAGCCACATCAGACCTGATCAAAAAGGAATCCTACAAAGTAACTTTTTGGCTGAACTGACTCCTGCAACAACCCACTCCACAGCTTATCGGTGTCAGTTACAGCACAAACACAGGAACATACTGCAAAGGCCAACAGAGTAGGTCAGCACATGCTTAAATTGTCATGGGCTTGCACCCTAAAATGTTATTCTGTACCCAAAATCTTAACCATGTACACAAACAAATACTGAAAACTCACATTCAGACAACTCAGTAAACACACTGCTTCTTTGGTTTTGGTGAATAGAGAATGAATTTTCTTCAGGGCATAAATAAATACACGACTAGCACAATCCCAGCACTGCTGACAGCTGTCATGGGAAGCAAAGAAAGCTATTGAGGACAGCATTTCCATTGCCAGGGCAGAGGAGAACAGAGTCCTTCAGAAAAACTAGCCTCAAGTACTTTGTTTGTTTTCTTTTTTTAAATATCCTCATTATAACCAACATTGTGCTTACTTCTCCACACAAAAATAGTGGAAGGAATACTTGTTGGGACAGCACAGAACACTCAATGGCAATTACAATTATCAGCCAAAGGAAGTTGACATACATATTCTTACAGCATGAAAAGACTAAACTTCCTGGCAAAAGATATTCTTGGGAAGGCCAAATTATAAGATCTGACAAAAAGAAAAAACATGCACAGTTCCAAAGCTTATGCCCAAAACTAAGCCACAACACAAGTAATCCATGCCAAATTCTCTCAAAATATAGCATGGTAAGATACACTCTGAAATATCTGTAAAATATTTACAAAGAATGTTGATGGTCTTAACCTTATTTTGACTTTTCAGCTCTGACTGAAATTTCAGTTACATAGTATGAAATAAAAACATGATTATGGTTTGCAATTTAACACTAGATAAAAACTTACCACTTTAATTGAAGCAGATTTATCTTCAAATGGGATATTTCCATGCTGTCAAAAAAAACACAAAACAATAAAAACAAAGTAAGAAAAACTTTCAGAATGAAAACAAAATATTTACATACCTATGCTAACTTGTTCTCACCCAAAGGTTTATCTTCAGTGGAAAGGATTTTTCTTGTATAAACTTGTCAGTGCACTCAACACAAAATATTTATGTTGCTTTCTTGATAAAATAAGCTACTCAAACAAACAGTTATTTTTCCTGGAAGAAATCTAGCCAACAAAGTCTGAAATGCTTTCTATTCACTCTGCTACAAAGGTATCAAATATTTTCCTAAATTTAGCCTCATGAGAAATACTTATGACTTTTTCCTTTTTCCTCTTTCTTTTCTTACACTGCCTTCCCCCAGCCTTCCTTTTCACCTGCCAATCTCCTTTACACAAAACAATCAACAGAGTTTTAATTAAAGAATAAAAGAAAATAATCTCAGGCAGAAATAAAATCTAGAATGCATTATTAAATTTTCTGAGTGAAAACTGTAAGAAACCAGAAAGGAAGGAGTCAGATATGCATATACAATCCTCCTTTAAAATTACTAAATACAGTATCAATTTCAATCCTGGTCCATAAGAACAAGTGTACTTCTTCAAACTGAGATCTTGATTTCAATAACGTTTGACAAAAGATACTCTCAACTCATAATCCCTTATAGCACTCTATCATCTGGCCATTACTTTTGGGCAGCAAGAGTGACCTAACCAATTGACTAGGAAAACCAGAGTTCTTGGATCAATCAAACATCTTGTTTTGAAAAGTGGAAGTGACTGCAAGCTGAATGCTGGACAAGCTGCCAGCTTGAACTTCTAAGTGACAGAATTACTAAATAATTGACAAATCTGATGTATTGTTGAAAGTGAAAGGTGTCTTTTTCAACACATATATACACACATCTATGATATTTCCCAAGAAGTATGATATAGCAAAAGAAATCAACATTATGTTCAACAAATGATACAGCTAAATCTTTTCTTCCTCCTTCCACCTGGCTGTTTACATACTTCACCTTATAAAATTCAGATAGCTCTTCATCAGTGATCAAAAAGAAGACCTGAAGCTATTTTTAGTTTCAGCTTCAAGTTAGACCTGGAAATCTGTTATTGCCCCAAGGGTTTTTATGAACAGATTAGATCAGCAATTTAACTGACATTTTAAATGACAAATTATAAGGCATGAATTACTACTATTCAAAAACACACAAAGGAGCAATCATTTTCTCATCAAGAAACCAAATATGAAGCAGAAATTGCTATGGGACAAGTCAGCTTCATTAATTTATTCCCAGGCTGCCACAAGCTTTCTCTTGAGCTTCCTAGTTCTCTTCTGGGATTTGCAATTATCTCATCTGTACCCAAACAATCATTTCGGTCTAATCTTGTTCTTCTTCAAAAGACCTTTCTGTACTTCTCCTTCCTGATGTCTAGGCCAGCAAACAGTGTAATTTCCTTTTTTGAAGTTTAAGAGTTATGAGGTAATTTGGGAAGAAAGAAACAAAAAAAATCAATCACCAAAATAAGCTATCTCACCTTGATTCCCTCTTCTTTGACTTGAGGATTTATGAGTTTTATAAATGAATAAAACAGCTGTCGAATTCTAGAATCTCCTATAAACACAACATGTTTGTCTATGAGGCAATTTTTTGCTTCACTGTAAAAGAAAACAGCAACAGTAGTGTTACAGAAAACATATATCTTAGAAAGAAGTATTCTGAAATTCTGCAGAGCTATATAGATAATTCTAAACATTATATCCAGCTCCAAGGCATGGTAATTTTTTTTAAAACATGCTGAATTAATAAACAGTTTATTGCAATTTACATAGAATTGAAAATGAACTCTCTTGCTAATGCGATTAGGCAAACAACTAAGATTTTCCTATTATGTGTGCTACAAATACAGTAGTTTCAAAATGGTAATATACAGCATAATTCAAAAAAAAGTTCTCTTACTAGGAGGTGATAAAAAGTGATTGGTAACTTTATTTGGGTTATTTTTACTTGCAATTTGACACGTAAGGTCAGCAATCTGAGAGTGACATGTGCAGCCTCATGTGGCTCTCTGTAACTTGTGCCTGTACCTCTATCACCAACATTTATTTGTATCTTTATACAGAAATACAGCTATGGTAAACACTGTAGGCACACAGATAAAGTACTGGGAAAAGAATTCTGAGAAATGTTGTATATTTTTGAAAGTCTAGAGAATCAGATATAAAGTGAACACTAAATGACACTGCAATTACTACAGCTGCAGTCAAACAACGACTCTTCTTTCCAGATGAACAGAAGACATGAGTTTCCTTACCTATTTTTATACTTATGCATCATACAACTGTGAGGTTGCCATACTTTTTCTCCAAGAAATCTCCCACTGGACAGAAGATATTCACATGTATCACCACCTTTAAAATGTTATATTAAGATTAGAATTCAGACACATGAAATGTAAAACATAGCCCCATTGCTATTAAAAAAAATAATCTGACAATATTTGAAAAACAGAAATTGAAACAATCAACAGCAGTAAAAAAAAATTAACTGATTGTAAATACATTTTGTACAAGTTTCTGCAAGTTGCTTTTTCACTTATTATATAACACTGTTCTGTAAATCCTAGCCCTATCCACAGAATGTTAGTAATCCCACTTTTGCTGTGATAAATATGTTATGACTTAGAATGGCATTTCCTTTAAAATATGCCAATCCACTTTGCAATCTACTACCCAGAATACACTAATAAGAAATTAAAGAATACAACTCTTGAATAAAATAATCTTCTACACAGAAACATCACACACAGAATCTTATAGAAAACACAAAGTTCATCACAAGGTTTGCAAGAAAGTCTGTTACATCTCCCTGTTTAAGACATATAGTCATGCGGTCACCTTAGAACAAGTGATATGGGTTAATATGCAAAAAGAATCCCCAAAACATTTATGTGTCAATTTGCTGATCATTCTAAACTGCACTTATCTTTTCCAATCAATAAGTTTTATGCTAACTAAGATTAATCACTTTACAGATGCTGATGTTCCAGGTGATGTTAAGTTTCAAATATCTCAGTTATGAAGTCAGTGACTGTTATCTTCCCAACTGCATATCAGATTCTGCTGCCTTATAACTGAACACAACTGAACACCATTCAGTGCAAGAGAAGTTGCTCTCCAACATTTTTGTCATACTTGGCATTTCCAAACACTGACAAACAGGGAAATGGTAGTGAATGAAATGGCAGGGACTTGTTCTAGCTTGTGCAGAAACAATGTACCACTGCCCGTATCTAATGCTTTCTGTGAAACCTTCACTTCATTGAGCTCAACTCATACTTTGGTTTTCAAGCAACACAATTTCCCTGATTCTCAAACTTGCAAACTCATGTAAACTACCTTTTCAAGTAAGTTGCATAGAAAATGAAACTGTCAGGAATAACAAAAAAACCCCAATCTAATTAAAAGCAACGTGAATTTGATAATTAGGTGACTTAAGAGTTATTACTGACATAAAGTCCTCCATTTTGCAGATGATAACAACTAGGACATGTATCAAAGTCATACAAGAGTGAACAATGTAAAAGAATACCCACAACTAATCAGACTCCCTCTGACATCCATTAACTTGCTGAGAAAGATGCATAAGAAAATAAGGGCAGTTATTCATGGTCAGATCAATGATCAGTCTAGCCTGGTATTCCACCTTCAACAGGGGCCATGAGCAGATGTTCAGAGATCAATAAGAAGAGGGTGAGCAAACATAATGTTCTTTCCCAATATTCTCCCAACTATGTTCATTCTGGGGACTTACTGAACTGGATGTGCAGTCTTCAAATTTTTAGCACCCACAGCATCTTTCTACAAGAATTTTCTATATCCACAGCCAATGCTTGAAGAATCATCTGCCTTTATTTGAAATACAGTTTCTGCTAGATTTGCTTGGCACCCCCTGGTTCTTGCATGGGACAAGGCAGTTTGGTCTTATGTCTGTCATGATTTGTAGACCACCATCCCTTCTTTCTCAATCAAGTTTTCAAGATTGGAGGATGTCCTTATTTTGAGGTCATTACCCTGTACTCCATGGCACTCCCACCACAATAATTGCCCATAAATAGATCAATCCTTCATCCAACAGTAAGTTCACTGAAGTAACATTCCAAACATCATACATTGTATACATTTTAAGCATAGAGACAGTATTTCATGTCAAGGGCTTCTGCCTTCTTTCCCAACTCCAGGTACTGATTATCTTACTATTGCCCTGAGCAATAATTAGAAAGCTCCTGAAACTCATTAGACGCATTACTGACGTTTGATATCTTCCTTTAAACATAACAGTAGAAAACATGGGGAGAAGATGAGGGAGGGGAACAAAACAAAACTGAAACAGCAGCCAAGAAAATAAACTGGAGGTTACAGACCAGACAGTGCCTCCAAAAATGCCCAACTCTGGCTTTAGCAGATGAAATAGCAGCCAAAGAACTAAGCTCACGTTAATATACCACAACTTCTTCTTAACCATCAATGAGATCTTAAAAGAAAAAACCAAACAACCAACAAAAAGCACAACCCAAAAAAACTCCAAAACGTGAGAAAAAGAATTCCAAGTGCCATTGTATACACAAAACACAGACCATTCTTTTTAAACTTCTTCTTTGTGTAAATTATCCTTCCAACACATTAGCTTTTATGCTCACTTAGATATACTACATTATAGTTATACAAAGTGCATAATTTCTCTGAATTTTATAATGCTCAATATTTTAATTTATCATTCCTCAAAATTGTGGTTATTCCATTGAAATTGTGAAATCTCAGAGCCTTCATTCAGCACCAGAGCAGACTAAGTTTCACAAAGCTTTCTCTAAAAAGCATACTCTCTTTTTCAAAGAGCTGGAAATTCAATTGTTCTCTATTATTCAAAATAAAAAATATAGTTTTAAACAGGATCTACTACAGTTGATTTTAAGTATGCAAAATTTCGAATAAAAGCTTATTTCCAAGAAGGTTTAGGACTGTACCTTTGAAATATAACAACCGAAAAACACACAGCACTAACTTCACAGGAGAGTATGTAAACACTCAACCCACTTAACTCTTCACAAGTTAAAGACAGTCTGTACCTTCTCTTAATTCACATTGTTTTGCAAAAAAATTGTAGATGGCTCCCAAATACAACAGTTTTCCTGAACATGAATCTGACCTTTCACAACCACAGTTCAGCACTTTTTCATACGAGTAAATTATATACAGACAAGCTTGACTGGGAACTACACTGGGCTGCTCCTATCTGTTTTATGTACTTGCATGGCTGAGGCAAACATTAGATAAAACCTTTGCAAGTAATGACAATCAGACAAAAGGGAAAGCACAACACGCATAGCAATCCCTTCCGTGACATGGCCTGGGTTTCACAGCCTGGCAACCTTGAGCCTGCTTGCAGCCCCACCTCATCCACCCTCTGGAAACCAGGATAACCATTTCTGGGATATTTTTGGTATAAAATCTTGGCATAATATATCTTATGTGGAAAATAAAGTGCTTTCTTGCAATCATTTAAAATGTACTGCATGCTAATTTCATTTTTCAGTTGATACTTTGTGTGTTACGGCACAGCAACGATCAATTTACCTTCCCCCAATAATTCCTAGTATTTGAGATCATTAACAAGTTACTAGGTTTCTGTCCAGGCTACAGAATTTTATTATATTTCATTATTTCTTGTACAGAAGCCGTTTTATTCTTCTGCAATTTGTTCTGCTCTTTTGTACATGCTTTCCAAGTTCCATTATCCCACTACTAAGAGGGAGTGACCAACATCACTGAGAAACAGTGAGGTGCCAGTCAGCTTTAGCTGTGCACTATCAGTGAAAACCTCTGGTTTCTCATTAACTGTCAAAAGTATTGTGGCATTTGCTGAATTTCAACTTTTTGATATCACTGACGGTTTGCAGAATGATCTCTTTAATAAAAACACCTCTGCTTTTATCTATCCTAAAAAGTCATCTGCTATAATTTTTCCATTCTCCTTTTCTAAACTTCTCTTTTGAACATGGTATGTTCACAGAAGCTCATATTAGTAACTCTATGTTTACCAATACAGTTTTCACTATGACTCCATGTCCTCCTACCTTTTAAATAGTTATGGGAAAACCTCTCCCTTACCCTCTATCTACTTCAAGAAACTAAAAGCCTTAGGTGAAAAAATTGAAATATTTGTAACAACTGATACAGACCATATCAATTTAGACAAAGGCCAGCAGATTTTCACCATTTTGCAATCTGAGACTCACCCCTTCCTTAATTCTCCCGGAATATACTGAATTTATGCATATTTCATTTTTCTTGTAACCTGCTTGATATGGCAGTCCTTATTTTCTAGTCTTGTAATCTCTAAAAATTTGCCACCCTTCTCCTGTCTAGTTTTGTGACTCTGTTTTGCCTTAAGGAACACTGCACAACAGGCAAGTTCAATTACCTCACGCTTGAGCTACTCTCCAATTCAGTAAATGCCTCCATGTCTTCCCATTTAATACTAGTCCGTTTATCAGGCTTACTGACATGCCAGCTAGAAGGTGAACCTAGGGAATTGTATACATAAAGATCCCTACTCCTTTTCCCACTTCCACGGTGAACTGCCTCAGCCTTGTCCCCCATGAATGCTGGCAGCAAGTGCAAGAACACGACACCAGTTGTCCTATAACAAACACAGCCGCGGTGATCTCCCCACAGATCAACTTTTTGATTTACCCACAAAAACATATCACATTTTTTTTAGCGTGACACAGAAACAAGTAAATATTTCCTTCAGCGTTTAAAGGACCATGCCAAGATTCTCTGCTTCAGAGCCAAAACAAGCCTAGCGAGGAGGAAGGAGCAGAGCTCCCAGCGCCCCGTAACTGAGGTGCGCCCGAGCGCGGCCGGTCACGGCCACAGCTGCGCTCGCTCGGTCCCCAGAGCTTGTCCACGGCCACAAACAACACGTGAAACCAAACAGCTCTTTACTTCGCTTCACCCACCAAAGCGGCTGGTTTCGTTACATTTCAGGCGATGGTTCAAAGAGTGAAACAACATATACCAAATCTCGTACCAATTAAGACTTTAACCACTAATTGCTAGGTAATTAGTTATTAATCATGCCGTACAGGAACGAGTGACAGGGAAGAAGTCACCATCTCCCCCTGCAGCTTCACCTGCCGCAGGCCGGGCCCCCGGAGCTGCGGCGCGCTCTCAGTGCAAACACCGCATCGCCACAGCCCCGCCAGCCTCACTCGCCCCCCTCACTCCGCGGGGCCTCGCCCGACCGCCGGGGCCTGCGGCGACCCCCAGGCCGGGCCCGCAGGGCCCCGCGGGCC